>JAPWLS010001883.1:0-71036 GCA_028551675.1 Tineola bisselliella
TCACTGGATACGCTTGGTTGCTTTCATTGTCTTTAGATTCGCTAGACGTGTTGTGTCGTGCTAAACGTCTCGTTCGAAACTATTTATGCATTGCTTTTCCGCTACTAATGCACACTTTTGAGAAGTGGTTGTTTTTCCCGCATAACCTACAGCGTTTGCCTCTTAGTTAGTCTCCAAGGGTGTTCCCAAATTCGCAATAACCAGCAAGGCTACGTAGTTGTAAAGAAAACTTGTAGATTGTTTCACCTTCTTCCCGAAGTCATGTTTCTCGACACTTTTTCTGAGAGTACGTACGTTTTCTTGCCATAATGATTGTTCAATACAATACTTGCCGATAGACATCGTTATTTGCATTATGAATAAAATATATATGCAGTTTTAACATGAAAAGCTGTTTATTTTCAACCACAATGACATAAGTGACAATTGTATTTTAATTATGTAACAATTTTTATTCCCTTTGACGTTTTATGTCACGCCACACGGGAACGCGGTCGAACGGGATAAAAAGTACCCTATCTCCGTTTCCTGGTTCTAAGCTACCTCCTCACCAATTTTCAGCCAAATCGGTCCAGCCGTTCTTGAGTTATAAATAGTGCCACTAACACGATTTTCCTTTATATCCAACGGGATAAAAAGTATCCTAAAGCCTTCCCCCGGCCCTAAGCTACCTCCCCACCAATTTTCAGCCAAATCGGTTCGGCCGTTCTCGAGTTATAATTAGTGTAACTAACACAACTTCCTTTTATATATAGAGATTTGTTACAACGAGGTTCGTTATACAGAGGTTAGGTTGGTCTACGATTCGTTTTAACAAGGTTAAAAAAAATATTAACCTCAGCTTTACGTAGGTCTGCTTTCCCTGTTATGGCGAACGATTTCGTTAAATAATTTAATTTCTTTTTATATTTTGCAAAGATTGAAAATTCGTTATAAGAAAGTTTTTAATAAATGTATTCGTAATATAAAGGTATATTTTGCATTAGGTCTTACGAACAGTTCTAGGGGATTTCGAAAAATTCGTTAAATCGAGGAAATTGTTATATGGAGGGTCGTTACATAAAAAATCTTTTATTTGTATTTTGGACGTGACGTATCTTTTAGGCTAATCTCTAATATTACTTTAAAAATAATACTTACGACCAAATTGACATTCATCGCAGCGCATAATTCCTCTGCCACTTCCTCCACGTTTCCACCATCGTAAACCTCTTTAGGCAAACTCGGGTATAACTTCTCGATAGGTTTATAACTGGGAGTGTCATCTTCCAGAGGCAACTTGGGGTACAAACCACCCCCACTAAATGCATCTTCACCTTTTTCACCCCTTATAAAGCCGCTAACAGCAGAAGCAGTCGTCGCCGGTCTGTGCCAACCATAGCCGTTCGCGTGAAAATTTTTCGGATAATAATTCATTTTGAAATTTCAGAAAGAAACTGCGCGTACGCTTTAATGTGTGTAACCAGTCTGAAACAAAGATTTACAAACACTATTAGATCTCTACTAAAAGTAGCTTTCACTATTCCGGCCCGCTTTTCTTTTATATTCGAAATGGTGGTTAACGCATGTAAGTTTATTATATTTAAACTAATATATAGGGTAAAACTAGGTAATAGCGGTCAGTTCACAATTCCGGTCACCCAAATATCTTAATAAAGTATTTCGTATACGCGCATTCTGACATGCACAAAGGATCGCGTGATTGTTCTCCATACTGACAGATTGATCTTTGATAAATTACAATCACGCGTTACTCAGAACGAGGTGTGTGTTTGTTTCGCGAAGTTTTCTTCTATTTTTTTGGTCGCAGAAAATAAGAGGTATCATAATATTCATATTTCATTTATTGTCTGTAATAATTTTTGTCAATCAGTTATCTAGTAAGCTGTGGAAGTGGATATTATTATCTAGCTAATCATGTCCTAAATAGTAGGAACAAACATGATAACTAAAAGAAAATACGAAAATAATAAACCACATAGTCATTTAAATAAGTTAATTCTTGTCTCTAACGACGCTCGAGCATAGTTTGATCTGTAATCACTTGATCATTACTCGAGTGTAAAATCTGTGCTTAAGTACTCAAGCGCGATTCTGGAATAAACACATCACTAAAATCCCATTTCAAGTACATTGTCATTAGTAAATAATTTTTACATATTTTTTTATCACTTGCACGCGTTAAGCTTTAGTGGATAGCGGGCTTTAGCCTGTAACATGTCGGTGTATTACTCATCGCGTCCGGTTCAAATTATTTCTCAAGAGTTTAAAAACAGATTCTCTACCAAGATTCACTTTTTAGTGCGTCGAGACGAAACATCTGCCTCATTAGCTTCAGACTCTGGATCTACTAGTGACTAGTGCATCGTTTCTCAACCATTTTTATGTCAAGACCCACGAAAAAGCCAAAAAGTTAAGTAAAAAGTCTTGCGACCCCGTCACTATAAATTTATAATAATATGTACTAAATGTAAATAAAGTAAGTTATAAGTTTATTTTTTCATGTTATTTATTACGTCTTAATACTACACTAAAATTCATTCCTTTAATAAACGAATATTATGTAACTATATGTAGTTTGTATTTATTATTTTTCAACAGACTGCGACCCCCTTTAAAAACAAACTCGACCACCCGCTTGAAAAACGATGTACTAGTGTGTATCAATGCTGTTTAACACTAGATTTACCAGACCAGTCAAAATGACTGACTGGTCTTGCAAGATCAAATTAAAATTCCTACTGCGTGTAACATTTTCTTTAATTCTTCTAATCTTCTTTAATCTATAACAGAAGAATTAGTTTTATGAATTTTATATTATTTTATATATATTTGTAACAAATATATACTTTTTTGGTTTTGGTAGAAATAGGTATATTTAAGCTGGTAAATTTAGTGTTAATGCCGATATTTCGTACTAAAACATCAAATTTAAAAAACATTTTTTCTTATGGAGCGAATCAAATACGAACCTATGTTTTAAATATGAGAAACAGGCTTTTTTTTCTAAAGATGTTTAATTATATTTTTTTAATTTAGATTTTTAATTAAGCCTATAAGACATTGATTTATATAAAAGATCGCTATTATTATAAACTAGATGAAATTTTAATGATAGGAGATAGGAGACGACATCACTCAAGATAGTGAAGAAAGAATATTATAAAATATCATATGAATTAGCTAAATCACTTCAAAAAAATATGTTAAGATTATAATATTATGAAGCCTAAAGATTAATTGGATTTGTTTATCAATATTTGATTTAGCTATCAGCAAAATAAACATATTTTCATTTGGTAATGAATATTCACCTTGATTTTAGTTTATCGTTCGAAATAAATATTTCTATAAAAAAACAAGACTTAAAATGGTTTAATTCACAAATTATTATAATACAAGGATCAAGTTTTTTGACATGAGGCTTTACGTGTGAATTAAAATATTAAAATTTCTTATTGGGCTATTGCTCTAATACTCGACATTGGCAGTCTTTAATATACATAAGAAGCCACTAATAAAAGAAGATTTTAACGCAATTTAAATTTTTAAAAAAAGAATAAAAGCCGTTTGAGCAAACTCAATGTCTTCTATTTTTAAATCAATTTTGTATCAAATATGTATTTTTAATTCTTATACCTGCATCTGAATCAAAATATATGTCATGGGTATCATCAGAACAAGGCCACCACAGACATCATACTTAAACTAAAGTGACAATCAACAATCGGGAATCGAACGCCGGACCTCTGTATAACATACTGACACAAGGTCATAAGTAAGTACGTTTCTAAATACTTAATTAATACAGTTTCTTATATCCAATTTTATTTATTATATATATTTATTAATTAAGTTAATTATATCTAATGCAGAAATAACGCAATCGAAGGCAAGGCGCGTTAATTTTAGATTTTAAAACTCAATTTTCAAAATCTAATTTTTTTATTGCCAACTAAAAATACTATTGTAATTTTGATGTATTTTAAAATAATTTAAACATTTAATTTGCTATAACATTTACTTATGACCCGCCTTTGTTACATTTAAAAATTACAAGGCGCGGTTGTTAGGCGCGTCTACGGCACGCCCTGTAGCGCTCGAAAGGTCTTTTTTAATTAACTGTACCTCAGTGGTTACTTTTTGGTCATAAAACGTGTTGTTATTGTTAACGGGGAGCGGCTCTAATTACAACCGAGTAATTAATATTTACTTTGGGACACCCTTTAATTAATTTATTGGTGTGCGCTGAACACTGACAGATCGCTAACGTTTATCAGCGAAATGGAAGGAAAAATGTGGACTATAGTTATTGGGAGGGTTTTTGTTGACGCGAGGGTTTAGGTGTGAATTAAAATTTTATAATTTCTTATTGGGCTGCTGTCGTATGAATGAATGAATGTAGTATAAAAATGAAGTATATTTATTGGAACTAAATTGTTATCCAAAACTATCCATACACTGCAGCAGATTATATGATTTAAAACAATTACTTTATTATACTAATATAATGTATAATATATACCTATATTTTTAATAATATTAGTATGTAAGTGGACAATGCTAATATACAACAGCTAATTTCTTAATTTGTATTTATATGACGAGTAAAAGCGCTTCATTGGAGCCCAAAAAAAAAAAACAATAATGGTCCAAATACTTCAAGGAGTTAAACTGGGTCCTTTTATCTTCCATTCAAGGACACGACGAATAATGGAAATAATAAATATCCTGAATTAATTACATATTTTATTATTTAAAAATAAAACACCGTTCTCATTAATTATCTTATTAGTTTTTAATCCAAAAATAATCCCCAAGGTCGTTCGTACGATGAGTTTATTCCGTAATGTTTTCCTTCATATTAATTTTATAGACATTGCTTTTGTTTTCTTTATGCTTGTTATGCAATTTATACTTCGAGTTGTTCGCGCCATTTTTTTAAATTATGGTTTACATCCCGCCTTCTCCCCACGCCTCGCTACCCGTAACACAAAATTTAACAGGAGTAAGTCATTGTTTTCTAACGTTCGCGTAGTAAATGCATTTTAGTATGTGTTTAAAATAATAATAAAATAAACAGTTCACTTAATCAGCTAAACCGCTACTTTTGATGACTTGGTTTGGGTATCAAAATTAAAAATCGTTATTTCGCATAAGCCGTTCTTCCTCTTTGTCTTTCTTTGCATTGTGATGTGATTTCGGAAAGACGATATGTATTATTACTATGATTAGGTATATAAATAATATTTCAATTGTTTAAATGAAATGTTTTTTTAAATGGCGGTAAATATAATAATGTTCCATGTCAACCAAGGCCAACGACATTAAAAAAGGGCGCATTAACGCACGCACGTCTGTTGTGGGAATATTTTTAAAACGCGTGCGCCAACAATTTTTAATGACGCATCGTTCAGAAACATATCAGGTGAAAAGTCTAATTAGTCATTCAACATGTCTAATTTTCTTTGAAGTAATTCTTTATCTTGAATAAATAAAAAAGACTATACAAAAAAATGTTTCGGGTAATAAGCAGCCCTGGATTTAGAAGGACTGGATATTTGTCACAGACAAGGTTAAAAACGGAATTAAGGCACTGTGGGCTTATCACGAATTTAGTCTGGCTTTCGAATTGAGCTGTCACAAGTAAAACAGATCCGTTAGCAATCGGAATCATGAATTTTTACTAACGACTAACGAGCACCAGCAATCTATCAAATGAACGAAAGATCGAGACGTTCGAAAATTAACAAAAAGTATCTAAAATATTGTAGTTCCAAATCCGCACGCGGTGGCGCTGCTCAAATTTCCATACAAATCGCTTGAAGCGAACTCGGTTCGAAAGCCAGACTAAAATTCGTGATAAGCCCACTGAACGCGTATTATTGTTCATTTGATTTTCGAGCTGTGTGTAAAGTGCAATTTTTGAACGTATCCTAAGTATTTTTGAACGTGAGTAGCGTGTTCTTCCAAGGGAATTCCCGCCGCAAAATAGCTGAAGCGGGAGGGGAAGAGGGTTATTTATAGTTATTGCTATGGTCAGAACAAAAATTGTAGGTTCGGGGTGACATATTAAGAGAATACGATTTTCAATAGTATATGGTGCATTGGATTATATTACTAGCAGATATTTACCGGCACTTACTCGACGATCCTAGTCAACCTGAGACAATAAAATTCTTAGTCACGCATATAAATGCGCGTAATCATTATTATCTAAGTGCATTAACCATTACTAATAGTGTAAATTAAAAATTAAAATTGTTACAGATGAATCATTAAAGCACTGCGATTAAAAAAATATATATCGATATAAAAGAACATATTTGTATGTTCTTTATGTATCGGCGGTTGAGTGGTGTTATTAAAAAGCAGACAAAAGTTATTCGTAAGAGATCGTGACATTCATTAAGATGTTTGTCTTGATTTTAACTTATATACTAAATTTACAATTACAATTACTGTAATATTTAACTGTTATCGCCTTAGGTGTAATGATTTCTGAGCTCATAATCGACACTAATGATCTTAAGACTAGTGTTACGTCCTGTTGACATAACTCAAGCCAAATACTCAATCCTATATAGAAGAAAAGATATAATATTTCGCTAGAAACAAGAAAACACCATCCTTCTTATCTTAAATGTTATTTAGTAATTAAATATAGATAAACTAAATTTTGCATTAACTGACTGCTTGGATATATATTTTTAAAATCTTAGATATTTTATGTCATCTTTTAAAAGAAAGAAATTGCAAGTGGTAATAAGTTAATGAGATTATAATAAAACACCGCCGCTGTTGTTCTTGAGAGAAACTTGGTTTATATTAAGTTTTCATGGTCAAATCTCACATATGGAGTCATAATTAATATGTAAAATGCATTTAGTTTAAAATAAATTAATTGCAATTTCCTTATAACTTCGAGTTTCATTTAAAAACTTCTTATTTACGTAAATATTTACGAAAAATCTGCACAGACTCACCTGATAGAGACGATCGCACTGAATCACTTTTACTGTAGTGAATTGAGAGGCTGAGATTGAATGAAAACTTTTAAGGTTACAAACAAACGAATATCTTAAGATTTAGACAGTAAAATGGAATAACTATAATTATTTATTTATTTATATACTAAAAAAATATTTATCTATGACAATAATTACTAGCTAATTATAAAAATAAATTAAAAGAATTTTAGATCTGGCAATAATTAAGAATTATTTCGTTCAGTCATTCACTTCTGACGGCCGGGGTTTGTTGTGATCGGAGCACGTGTGTTTTTATATTTCTTATTATTTTACAAATAATAAATATATGTTAAGATGAAAGTGTTATCAGAAGAACGTACTAGAATATTATTTGAGAAGTTAACTAAATAGTGAGTAATTTGTCGCTTATTTTTGAAACTTTATTGTGTTTTAAAATTGCGCTCTTGGAAATATGAACGTGTTTATTTTATGTATTTGATTGTAATTTTATTAATAATTTAATTGCCCGAATACATACACTATGTAATAAGCTCATAAATTAATCTAAACTATATCCAGATTTAATTTTCCTTCCAGCATAGGAGCTAATGTAAAACTTCTAATAGACCGGCCAGATGGAACATACTGCTTCCGTGAAAAGAAAGACAGGGTTTATTATATTTCGGAGAAATTGCTCCAATTAGCGCAGACAATAAAACCAGAACACCTAGTCTCAGCCGGGAACTGTTTTGGAAAGTTTACAAAAACGAATAAATTCCGTCTCCATATTACTGCGCTGACTTATATATCACCTTACGCGAGTCACAAAATTTGGGTTAAGCCGTCTTCTGAACAACAGTTTCTATATGGACATCATGTCATTAAAAGTGGTATGTATAATCTCTAGAACACCAAAATGACTAGACTGGTTGGTTTACCTTGTTATCCATGCAATGATACACTCACACAATCTAAATAACAGTGACAATTATTACATTATCGTGTTTATATTTATATATGTTTTCTTTATGTTTTTTTCTTTGTGTCTTTATTTATCTGTTTTATTACACATTTATCTGTTCTGTTACATTATAATAATTATGTGTATGTATGACGTGGTTCTATTTTTCTCTTTCAATCTTTATTATTTTTGTGTGTTATTTTTGATCTGCACCTATTCGTTCTGAATGCAACCTTTCTGCTGGTCCTGAAGGTTAACTGACAGACAATGTCCAAGGGTAATAAGTTCGTCTTTCATGTGCACATGCAATAAAGTTTTAAATAAACAACAGTATGTTAATATTTAGGAATAAACAGTACTTTTTAAGTTGCAGAAATTTGTAAGAATATATTAATCTAGCATATGACCACACTCTGCCTGATGTTAAGCTAGGACGTGATTCATAAGTGGAGACAACTGTTACAGTGAGTTCCACTCCATCGACTTGAGGAGATAAACATGATTTGTTGTACCTTATTAGTAAATACATATGTACACATACTATATATATAAATTTATATCTACAGTCAAAAAATCATAAAAAAATATAGAATAAGAAAAAGGATTTAAACAAAATTACAATGAATATAGTCTAAACTCCACGTAATGTCACTCGATTTAACGACAAACTCCCTAAAGCATCGAAATCACTTGACTGAAATAAACTTTTCCCTGTTCTAATTCAGATTTTTTTCTCCATTTAATGACAACTCTCTATAACACCATAAAATGCACAGTCCCTTCAGTGTCAACAAAGTTACCGTCAACTGTAATTTGCAATTCTTTCATTATTTTCAGGTCTTGGCAGAATAACAGAAAATACACCAAAACATCAAGGTGTTATTGTTTTATCAATGTCCGATGTGCCACTAGGGTTTGGCGTCGCCGCTAGATCTACGACGGAATGCAGACATGCCGACCCGTTGGCAACAATCGCATTCCATCAGGCTGATATCGGGGAATATATTAGATCAGAAGATACTTTGACATGAATAAGAATAAATAGTTGTTGAAACTTTTGTTTTATTAAAAATGTATTATTTATTAGTTTTAATTGATTCAATCTGTATTAAGATTGTAGTCCTACAAATTAGTGTACCAAATATTTTATAGTGCCATCTATCGTAAAACATGCGAACTACAATGAGAACTTGTTTAAAGTAGTACTTACCTTACATCATAGATGGCGCTATTTTTATTCAGAAATATCTAATTTATTTTTAATGTAATTACGTATTAATTTAGTTTCTTAATATTTATATTATACATTATTGATATTATTTTATATAGTAAATAGAAGATTTTAAATATAACACAAATTGGACTATTAGTAAAATAAACAGCGCCATCTAGTTGTAATCTTAGAAAGTAAGACGTAGTAAATTAAAAAATAGTTCCTACATTATTATAGTAGATGATGCTACTATATAACATTTTGTCTAAAATTTATATCTACTGTAAGAAGTTTCTCTTTTCCTAAAACCTAAATGTTTCGACTTTATATATCTTTTATTATATTTACTACTTGAATTAAATTTAAAATCCTTTTTATTTCGTCTCTCAAATATGTTTTGATAGTACAAAACTTGGTATAAACATTAAAAATAATAACAAAGCACGCAAACTGACTACTTATATAAATAGTTATATAATTTAAGAACATTATTTAGGACTTTATATGACATCAGAACCCTTTTAACATTCGAGAACAATCCTTGGGGAAGCATTTTGATGGAGCCTAAATGGAAATGGTTTGGGAATAAATAAAGTTTTTTTTGTACTAGAATTAATTATAGGTATATTCAATTTATACTGATAATAGCTTAAACAAATATTTTTTAGATATATAAATCAAAGCAAAGCGAATCAATCGGTGAAGTGTATAAACCAAAAATGTTCCATACATAAAACAAAATACTGTTGACATATTCATATTAGAATTTTCAGGCGCTTTTAAACCTCGATTCATATAAATTTGGGGTCATTCATATTTGAATTTATTTGGTCGTCCGTTGCGTATAGTAGATTTAGAACCACAGTCTGGATGTAATAAATAATTATACATAGAATGTCTTATTAATTTGGAGCAGAAATGAATATGATATTTATTAATGGAGTCCACACTCATAGTCATAATTTTTTACTTTCAAAAAATCCTGAAATAAATTATTAATACTATGGTCACCCCAATTGTACACACTAAATTCGTTATCATTACTCTCGATAACCATATTTACGTTAAAACACGGGACACTTTTTAAGTTTTGTATATTCAAAACAAATGAAGTTTGGTATAAAATATTAAGCCAGTAGAATGGTTTAAAATTAGTTAATACCACATTTTTGGGTTTAAACGTTCAACTAAATTACCCACTATATATGTAGGTTATATTCTCTTACATCATGTTTAGGTTCGTATTGTCGAAATACTTAATTAATATAAACAATTAATAATTTCAGCAACTGTAGAAGCACCTTATATAAGTGTATAACTACGTAAAGTTATTATAGCAATGTTGTGAGTTATATTCTGAGAATAATCGAAAATTTATACACTTAAATCTTCTTAAGTAGATTGAAGTTGGTCTTATAAATAATTCGTGAGTTAGCAACAACTAAAATAAGGATATCCGTGAAGCAATTTAAACTTATAATTTATTTATATTGTTTGTCAATAAAACTTTTACAATTCGATTTATTATTAAAATAACGACTTTCTGATTTTGTCGTAAATTTTAAGATGACATGTGACTTTCCACTCTTACATACATATATACCAATATAGTAAGTATGGGTTTTATTCGATAGCAAGAATCGTACTTCTTAACTACAAATAGAGCGGTTTAGGGCACTCGCCTGTCATTTCTAAATTCAAAAGTGACAGTTTAGTGCCCTATGTCACGTCAGTGGTGGGCAAAGTGCGGCTCTGGCCCAAATATGCACAGAGCAAGCACATTGTTCGCATTAATAAATATTTATTAAGTATGAAATTTAGTTTAATTTAGTGTAATAAAAATGTACTAAACAAGCAGATTTGGTTCCCATTTTTTTTTAATTGTTGAAATGTTCATATTTGGCTGTTGGCTAATAAGTTTGCCGACCACTGCTCTATATATAAAACTCATACAGTAAGTATAAAGTGTTTTTTTAGTTTGTTAATTGCTCCTAAGACGTCTTATCTGGATACCAAGATCTAATATACATTTTTATCTTTGCAATTAGTAAAAATATCACGTACCCAATTAATGCTTAAGTTTGAAGAAAGCTTATAAATATCTAAGAAGTTTCTTAATGGAAATTCGTAAATCGACGCGGAGTAAGGGATAAAGATGTCACGGGTTCAATCCCCTTCATTTATTTGCAGGAACTGGAGAACACATACATATAAAAATTTAGGATTAAAATGTGTTCTTTTTTAGTGCCGCGATACAAAAAAAATTAAATTTATCAAAAAAACATCAAGCTCAAATTTCGTATTTAAAGTATTCTTATCCTTAACTTTTAATTAATTCCTTAATAAACGTACTGTTATTTTTGTAGTAGATATACATATTAATTTATTTCGCATATTTTACATTATTATCATAAACTGTTTTGCGCAGCGTGTTATAGGTAAGTAAATAATTTTTAAACTGATCCTTTTCTTTGTGTGCCGCCAAATTTTGAAATCGTTAAAAGTGTTCCGCAACAAAAAAAAAGGTTGAGAATCACTTTCCTATACTGTATTTAGATTATTAGAAGTAAAATGTTGAGAAACACAGTTTGAAGCGACTACGCATTTCTTGTGCGTGACATGGGGGGTTTGTCCTTTACTCTAACCTAAGACAAATGAATCCAAACATAAGAGCCTGTGATAATATTATTTGGAAACCGAACAATTAATCTAATTCTCTATCATATTCAATGAACAGGGAGTTATGATTCCATTCAACAATATTATATAATAACATTGTAATATATATGAATTCAATGATATAGGCTTACGTTGTTTGGTTACACACGATTTGACATCTATCTTTTAGGTTATTGTAAAAGTCCCAAAAACGTCGCACGATGTTATACAAGGCAGCAAATAAAACCACACTTGTGGATACACCGTGTCGAATCTCAGTATATTTTCATATTAAAAATCCTTATATATCACGTTCCTAAACTATACTAACGCCATCTTGTGGTACATTTGAACAGTTATATTAATAGCACATAACAGAATTCAACTGAAAGAAGGCAATCTTTATCTCAGAACTGATTAAAGAAAAATCTCACTTCTGGGGGGCTACTCAGGCGCACGAACTTCGGGCTAAAATACGGACATTTCCTATTCAGGAACACTAACGGGCCCGTAATAATTCACGAAATTACGGATTTGACAGTGACGTCACGACGGATAGGCCACTCAAGGCTTATTTTACGGATATTTGACAGGACTTTTTACGGACATATATGTCAAAATTCACATAAGCTACAGAGGTGACGGCCGTATCACGAAACTTCGGATATGCCTGAGTAACCCCCCTGGTATAACAACAAACCGATATAAAATTTTTATTTCCCTGTGGATTTCGCGTAACAATAAATAAAACACATAAAAGTAAACCATATAGTTTAATAAAATACTCAAGTTTAAAGTGCATCTAAACAACCGGAGTGAGCGACGGTTATATCCGGATATGCAACTTTGTAACCATCCGGGTCGTAACATCAAATGGCTTGAACATAGTTTACTATTGTACATATGATAAAAAGAAAAGGTTTTAGATCCGGTTTTAAATAAGAATAATTATAATATGAAATTCAATCCAATTTTAATAACAATACTTATTATCAAATAATATTAACAAATTATAATAACAATATTTAGAATTAGTCCAGTCTATTTTCTTTGAAAATTATAAACTTCTAATGTTTGTAAACTTTACCGTTATTGTGGTTTCTTCTTGTTCTTCTTCTTTTGTTAATGGCTTCAGGTATCTATTAAAGACAACTCTGCCAATGTCCAGTATTCGTGCAGCAACCCAATAAGAAATTATAAAAATTTAATTCACACGTAAATCAAAAATTCGACAAGTATTTTAAACTAATACTAAACGTGTATTATAAAACTACGCGATTATTTCCTTTAAAAAAACTACTATACAAAGGCAATTCAAACCAAGATAAGAGAAATTGTGATCCATTCATTTATCGTACAGGGTTATCACAATGTACTGAAAAAAAAAATAGTTTCCAAATTATTTGGTTTTAAATTTAGAATGCAATACTTACAAGGGAATATATAAATAATAATAATAATAATAATTTGGCAAAACACTATCTGGATGTTTGGTTCCATTGGAGGAAGAAGAGAAATGAAGTGAAGGAGGAACAGCACTATCTACAGAAATACAATCCTAGGGCTAGTTCGTAGATAGAGCTTTCTATTTAATGAAATAAAGATTATTATTATTGTTTTCATATTCCAAATTTCTTATCATATATCCTGACTGCTTCTTTGGTTCTATTATAGGTGAAAACAAATATTTATAGACAAAAAAATGTTATACATTTGTGTTTTTCATGTAGGTTATCATACTTTGAAGTTTTACCGAAACTTTATTTTCCTGAAGATGCAATTTTGAAATTAAATTTGTTATAATAACATGCCCTCTACACAAAGATGGATTAATTACTTTTTTAAATCCCTATACTAAATAGGCTCATGCTATAACCATCCAGCTACGATCTATATTATGTGAAAGAATTACAGTCGAATTTAAGGCCAATATAAACACGCGTGTGTGTCTTCAAAGCTATATATCCAATTGAGTTATTGACATAAAATCCTTGAAAGTAAATAAGTACTCAAAATAAACCAATTCCGTTTCAAGTACGGACACTACGGTTTACACTTTTCATTAGCATATTCATTGAGTCGCAAATATTCGACAAGGTCCTTGAGATCACGATCTGTTTGGTTCGATTGGTCGAGACTTGAGACGATTGCGGTTTACAACCACATCTATTTGAACTGTTTGCTGTTAACATGTGCAGTATTCGGAGGAATAATCTTGTTGGTTATAACTACCCCTTTGTATATACGACCCCTTATCGGTAGAGGTAATAATACTAAAGCTGGTTACGACCACACCCATGTGCATAACAACGATTTTAATCCCTATGGATTTTATTTGAATGTTTGTTGTTTTCCAATACGGTTCTATTAATTCAAGTATATATAAATATATAAAATATACTAGAAAATATATGTCAAATAGAATCTACGAAATTCAATATACAAGGCGTGACTTTGACATGGCGTAGTTTTTCATATTGTTGGTACCTGAGTGGTTGCACCGTGGATCTGATCTAATTTTAATTCTTTTGGTCCATGATTTATAGATTGTTATTTACTGTATTATTCTCTGAATTAAAAATCAGTTTTTTTTTCATAATTATTTCATGTACAGGCTATGATGATCATACGCCTTTCCGAAGCCATTGTACAGTCTAACGATGAGCAAGCGCACGTATTTAGTGCCTATGCTAATAAACTATTTTTATTTCACTATTTATGGTTATAGAGCTATGCGTAAACTAGATCGGATATAACAGTGTGTACTTACTGAATATTTTAAAATAAGAATTTAAAACAAAAGAATTCGAATTAAAAAATTTGTTCCTAGCGTCATCTCTGAAATATTCAATTTATACATTTTGATTTAAGTCAGCTATATTTTTGAGAAAAAGATCGCTTTGTGACAACCAACTATTTTTGCTACAGTGCACATGTGACATGGGTATTTTCACGTCATATACATACGTTCTATATGTATAAAAATACATGTACATATATGTATATAAGTTATCATAACCCTTTGTTATAGGAATTTGGTAAACTAAAGCGTTTCATTGGCGTATCTTATTATAAGCTCTAGTTATATGCCGGCTTGAATACACGTGTCAAAATTTTTGAATTTCATATTTTCTTATTAGATTTCCTGTCGCTAAAAAGTCTCTCTTGATTAACGTTACATATTTTTCCTTGAAATTCCTTTAAAAATCTTCCTTATATATCTAAGCTGTTTATTTAATAACTTATTTGACGGTGATAATAATTTTTCTTTTAAAAGAATTAGGATTAATAAAAAAAATACAGCAAAAAATAGAGGAATATAATCCTCTTATAATTCTTATCTTTAAAAGAATATTACCTTTCTTTATAATATATATGTATCTATGTAGCATAGTATGTATTGATGTATAATGTATATATCTATTATTTGTACCTCCCAATAATAATCCCAAAATACTCCATATGTACGACAACAATTTACTTATATTATATTATAAGAAATTACCTGGATTGCTTACATTTGAGAAACCGTGCGTGAAGTTCACATGACGATTTTCAAATGGATACAGTTTTTGTAGGTGTAGTATATGTACAAAAACCCGAGCACCATTAGCAAACGTGATTTTCTCTTTAAATTTGTCCCACGTGAGCAGTATACATTCAACTCTTCAAGCCAGTATATCGGAAGCGATTATTCTTGTTAATTGTATGAGTAATTAATTTACAGTAAAACCTTATTCGCTCGGTAAATGCAGAACCCATGAATACGAAATAGTTGGTTTAGCTGTAAATATATTCGTTTTTTATAAGTATTATGTATGTCTTCTTCTTTTAGTAGTGTTATGTATCGTTTGTATTGGCGAATTCCAATTACAATTTTTAAAAGTAACTCCCACTCTTCTGTTTCACTTCTTTACTCTATTCTGATACCGGTCATAATATCTAAATCTAAATATGTATAACTCAAAGGTGACTGACTGACATAGTGATCCCAAACCACTGGACGGAACGGGCTGAAATTTGGCATGCAGGTAGATGTTATGACGTAGGCATCCGCTAAGAAAGGATTTTGATCAATTCTACCCCCAAGGGGATAAAATAGGGGATGAAAGTTTATATAAATCTTCTTAGATTTTCGACTGATTGAACTGAAATTAAAGATTGGAGCTACTATGATGAAGACGTCCTCTTAAATAGGATTTTGATGAATTTTTTTACACACGCTAAACAAAAGTACAGCCGCAAAAACTATACCTAATTAATAATACTTCTTACGCGAGCGAAGCCGCGGGCAAAAGCTAGTTCTTGTAAAAAAACAGTCATTAAAAATTCTAAAAGTTATTTAAAACAAAGTTAATAATAACTATTGCATAATTAAACGCAGACGTCTCGGTGGCGTCGCTTCTGATTGCGTTGCGTTGGGTTGGGCTGCGTTGGCGGGAGCTCTCAATAACGGACCCGTAGTATCAGTAATGTAAATAACGTAATTGCAACGAGGCATTAAGAGTTAATAACACGGATGACGTCACTAATAAGTTTTGAAATTAGATTCAATGTCTGTGCCTAATTTTAGCTGTCAAACTGTCAATTGTTTTAAAGATTTTTTTTGCATTTTAAGTCTAAGTTTCTCATTGTAATAGATCTAATTCCAATAATAGAAATAATAAAGTGGTAAGCGGATAAGATAAATATAAATAAATACACATATATAAATATATGTATATAAATAAAAGAATTATATATTGCCTAGACAGAGGAGGTGCTCCATCTGTACTCTGGCTATAGTATTCCCAAGCTAATCTTGAAGGTGGTGGTACCTAATAGTAATATAGTATCCTGGGCTAATAGCCATCATCAGTTTGGTTATAACTTTTTAATTTTCAGTTATACGACCCTAATTAATGCGATTACTTAAGGCTCAAGGAGTTTATGACAAAACGCCCCAGTGCATAGTTACGCTAAGTTTAAAGCCATATTGCATATATTATGTAGATGCTACTGCAGGGTAAGCGAACCTTTATGTATTTTTCTAAAGATATGATCAATGAGGCCATAGACGTGCCATCAAATAATTTTGACTTTGTGATTATTGGGAAAATAATAATAATAAATACTATCAACTCAAAACTTTTAATTTACTACAAAAAAAGTATATTTTGCAATGTTTTAATACAGTAATGCCCCGTTTTACGCGACCATAGAGAAGTTGATGACTACATTATATTTATATGCACTCTTTCGCGTAATTTAATAATAAATTTGAATTTCGCGTTATAGTGACACCGCGGATAACGGGGTCGCGTAAAGCGGGGTATTACAATATATGCATAATTTAAATTGCTCGTCATAATATAATAATAATAATAATAACTCTTTATTGCACACATTATTAGAGAATAAAATAAAAAAAAAAAAAAACAATAGGCGGCCTTATCACTGAGTAGTGATCTCTACCAGGCAACCAACCTTTAGGTAGTAAATCGCGAATTTAATTGGGGTTAAGGGTGCAAAAAAAAAAACAAAATATAATAATATATACCAATGAATAATAAAAATATACAAAAAATATACATAAATACATACATATACTACTAAAATAAGAATAAATATATAATTATAATTAAATATACCTACTTCATACTTTTTTCTTAGTGCATTATGAATTCATGATCAGCAGTGACGTGCCCATTATATTGTGTCGCGTGCCATTGGTTCGCCATCCCTGTACGTCGCTAAGAAGATTGAATATTTTGTTTACTTAAACTTTCATGAGAAGTATTAGTGTCTTCTAAAAGCTGCGCTACAATTAGGGTTGACTTTTTTAGTTTTAATATTTGCACACATAAAGGGTGATTCAGTCGAACGTTTGGAGCCGAAAATGAGGTATTAAGTGTCATTAGTAGAAAGCTGATAGTAATTTTTTTATAACTCTTTCTGTATGTATCTTTATCTATAAACAATTGACAATAAAATTTTAAAAATAAAATATTATAAATACGATATTATTTAGTCATTTTTAGACATACCTACATACAAAACGACATTTATTATACTATTGACGTATTCCGTGGGTAACATTTACATCCAATCTGTCGCCTGTCGCATACAAATCTAAAACATGAATAAAAGAACACAATCAAGGTCAACACGTGCTTACATACATATTTTGTTTTCTTGAATTTTCTTTAAAACGTAACAAAAACCGCAAATAAGTAAATAACATAAAATCACAATTTTTATATCATATCTAATGCAAAATTGTGGTTAGGTGTTATTTATGTCAAAATAACAATTGAAGACTAACTATGTTTGGTGTAACTTGGACTAGTTAGACGTCCGACCAACATTATCAGAAGTAATTAACAATTTCAAAGTAATAATAATAATTATCTTCCTATAAAATTACTTCAGTTTTCTTTCAAAGAAAGTTTTATCGAGTTCATTAAAAGTTCGAAGAGTTATTTTTTGTTTAAAACAAAAATATATTTTTCATTAAAAATATGCGCGAGTTCGATTGCAGCAAGTTTTATAATGAATTTCGAGTTTTCACATATTTACAGACATTCATTTTAGTTTGTAAGGAAAATAGTCTTACCCAGACCAAGCATGGTTAGTACCACATCTCTCCCTAGTGTAGTACAGCTCCACTTTCAAGTGCAGCTCTTCAATGCACATTGGATTCAAGTCGAAATACACTGACACTTCAGCTATCAGACGGAATGCGGTCATACAGCATACTGAATATATGTAAAGGTGTTTTGAAAGAAAAAAAAAAAAACGTTTTATTCAAAATTTATATTTTTATTTCCAGATAATACAATTCGCCATGATTTTAATAAATTTACAAAACATTTACAAAAAAAAAACAACAAGAACAACAAAAAACAATTCCTTATAATATATTGTATATATTATAAATTTATATATTTTTACAACAAAACATAAGCATTTGTTTTTTTTATTATAAACAATACAACAGATATTTATGTTAATAATAATTAATTATAATATTTGATTTTTCATTATTTTAATTATATATAATATACAAATCATTACAAATATTAATTTATATTAAATACATCAACAGATACTTTCCAAAATGTGGGCTCAGCATTTTTAAAGGGCACTAAAAGCAGTTAATCTTAATTTAAAAAAAAAAAGATTAAGTGAAAATATTGCCCCAAGAAAGTATCTCAAATTACTTTATTCCAATATTAAATTCGATATTTAATAATGACATTCAGTAATTATGGTAAATAATTTGTCTATAAATTATTATTTCATTACTTTTACAATTATATGCGCGCGGAAGACATTCCCACTAAATAACTAATTTAATATTTACATAAAATTATATATAATAATTGTATGCATATAAAACAATCTTCTAATATACATAAAAATATTAAAGTAAAAAAATAACCAACGATATGTATGATATTTACAAAATTATTATTTAAAAACAAATAAATGAAAATCTATAACGTTCTAAAATTAAACTTTACAAAATAAGTCCAGTTCATCAACTGACCGTTAAGTTCAATTGCGACTTACATTAGTGACTACTACAGAATCATCAGCATATGCGCAAGCGCAATTAGTAATCGCCTTCAGTATGCCGACTTAAAGGGATGAATGTATATCGCTCAAACAGAGTATATTTACCTCGTTTCGACTACTTGCAAGCTATTCTCAAACCAATACTAGGTCACTTTTCAGTTGTTACATAGACACTGTCAACTAAAAAGCCAAATTATGTAGCAATTAAAAAAAATAATTAAAATTTATTTTGTTTTTACAAAACCGTTTCATTAGTACACGTCCGAGGTCCATTAACGAGAGAATATCTGCTGGAGCCGCCGTTTTTTCTTGTCGTAACGGCGCCCCTAATAAATAACTCTTTGAAAGTTTCCCTAAACTGTCTCGACATGCCGCAATAAATAGCGAAATTTATCGGATAGGAAACTATAATAAAAAAATTCGTTACTAATATTAAAATATTAGCGATATGGTAATCTAATATTTCTACAATAGTACTCGATATTATGTGCAAAATCGTTACAACAGCGACTGGAATTTCGACTAAGAGAAAAACAGTGACTACGACAATCAGCATCAAGGTTGTACAATTCGAATCCCTAAGCCTTTTGCACTCAGATTTTCTGTTCTCCTTAAACAATTTTTGCCTATTAATTTGGGCTTTTTTCATAGCCCTGAAAAGTAGCACATTTAATACGACTAAGGAAGTGCAAGGGATTAAATGAACGAACAAAACTCTGAAGCCGAAGTAACTGATGAAGTAGGCGTCAAGGGATAATGCATTGACCCACGGCGACATTTGTACCTGGAATATAATTTATAAAACAATAAAATAAACAATTGAATACGTGTCACATTTCGAAAAATTTAAAAAAAGAACGATTTTATCATCTTAGTAATTTTGTTAATAGTAATTTGTTTGCATTATATTTCATTTCATTGCCAGTAATTGAGAAGGTCAAAAAATCATGATTGTGTAATTTTTGATCACTTACCCGACACACTTCTTCAAAATGGCCTCGCCATACTGTGACGTGTGGAACGTACTGCCGATCAAAGAATCGAGGTAACTGGTGAAGAAACGCAGCTATTCCAATGTAAACGAGGCACTTTATCACACGTGGCATTGTACACCTGGAAAAGGAGATCTAATGAGTTTTCGTTTGTTTAAAATGCTGGTTCTAAGAGATGAGAGTGTACCAACCAAGCTGTTAACTTAACAATTAATTATTTGTTTTAACCTTCAACTGCTGAGATGGGACCTTTCAGGTTTTGAGAATATAAAATTTTTGAATTACTCTAATTAGTTAATTTGTCGATTTAATAAAATAATTTCATTTATTCTTGCTGATTTATGATCTCATGTGATTTTTTCCCAAAAAACGCTAAGTGTTTTCTAAACTTTGAAATGATAGTTAATTATATGCAATTAAATTTAAAAAAAATATTCATTTTATTTAAATGCATCCACTGAAGCTAAATATTAAACACTAAACCCTAAAGATTTTTAAATACAAACACATATACGTACGGGACTCTGGGGCCCCCACGTCAGTGTTTACGCGAAATGAAATCCACCTCAGTAGTTAAAGGTTAAACGCGAAATGAACCCGAGACCGTCAATAAAAAAGGCCGTTGCAATTTAGTCTTCTCGTATTTATGAATAAAGTTTCCAACTTATATCTCCAACACAATTCTTAAAAATACAAACACCATAAATCACTACATTATAATAAAATAACTAGATTGTATTCATAGAAATTACGCCCTTACTACTTCCAAAATAAAGGTGTATATCGTGTCCATGTGCAACTGAATATGTCGCCTAAAAGCCCCAGAGACTAGCAAACAACTTTTTCGCTTTTATAAAAATAAACAGAATTTACGCCGATGCCTCTGGTCATATTATTTATAAGTTATATAATATTTGTTTCGTTTGACATTTAACTAGCTGTCCACCCTGAATTTAGACTAGAGACTGACATTTCTCTTTACTCTTTTAAATCGTCCTATTCAGGAAACATCATCAGATAAGAGGTAACCTAACTCCTCTCCTAGGTCACAAGCTATCTTTACACCAAATTAACAAATAAATAAATTACAATATTTTAATACACGCGTAAACTCTAATGTCAATAAAAACATTATATGTTATTAATAAAAAATACATATTTGTTTTCTAAATTCAATTAAGTAAAAAGAATAAAAAGTTATTACTCTCAGAAGTTGTGTTAAGCACAGGAGACTGTGTGGATACCGTGTCGCGGTCATTCACCTCCTTTACCTAGTTACTCGACTATGGAGCAGATAAACTACTATCTATCTCTTTCTAACGTGCAGGATGTGCATATGCTTTAAAAAATTCTAAAATAACATATATTTTTTACATGAATATCTCTTACAGTGTGTTATTGAATCACTATAAAAATAAAAAACAAGTGAAGTGTAAGGAAAGTTATCTTACCAGGTTCTTGCAACTGGAGCGTGGCATACGTAGATATAGCGCTGAACTGCTAAAGCTAATGTTAACCAAATGCTGGCCGTATGAAACATTGCTGGTATCACCTGAGAACAGAAAAAAAAACAAAATAGAAAGGGAGTTTTAGCGAGCATCTGTAAATGGAAGATTTATTCGTAGGATTTATTTTCTGACGAGAATTATTGACTTCTTGTTCAGTTGAAAATCTGCTGATACATATGGTTTTCTGTGTTAGTCCTAATGGCTTGTATACACGATGCAATTACGGCGTTTAATGATGGAATCTATAACATCGCAATTTTACAAGAGAGCGATTTAAAGTTATTATTGTGCATAATTTGTTTGTGTATATTCTTCGTTGTTGTATTGAGTATCTCACAAACAATTGATAAAATGTTAATTTGTTTTTTTCTTAAGATGGACAATTCTATCTTGGAGGTATTTCAACAAAAAAGAAAAGTTAGTTTCGAATAGGTTAATATTCTCAATAAACTCCACACACTAAAGTATATATCGATTTCAACTTAATCGGTTATATCTAATATCCGGCCCGGATAATTCATTTTACAATAAATCAATTACTAAGACGTACTAATTATTCGACAATTTATTTTTTTTATATTCAGACGTCTGTCTCTTTATTTTATGAGAATTTTTTCATTGTAATTGTTTCTCACTAACAATTGCTGTGAATGGTGATATGTTATCTCTTATTTCCTTCAGAGGGCGCCTTACTTTTGCTTTACAGTTGACAATAAATTATTATTATTTTGAATAAGCAAGTAAGAGTTGTCGTTCAAGTAATGTAAACGGGGCCTAAAGAAAATCGCCTTCTCAAAATATCTTCATTCTTGAGCGATCACAGAGGCAATCGCTGCATGCATTTCAAGAATTTCTTCTTTTCTATACTGAAGCTTGTCAAATATGTTTCCTTTGACAACGGTATAGCACTTTGGATTTATTTTATTTTGCCTGCACTGAAAGCTTACATACATACAAATCCTGTGTACGGTTAGCAGCTGTATCATTTTAAGATCCGTTTGGAACTTGATCAATAGAAACTAATGTACTATCGACAAAATCCATGCAACATCATTTTGAAAAATAATCGTATTAAGAAAAGTATTCGTATAAGCAGCTCACACCTCACCTTTTGTTGATTGTACATTGTATTGAGTAACAATAAGAAATCAAACTGATTAAATTTATTTTATAATAAGAAGATATATAAACATCGACGTGACGTGGTTTTTGTTAATAATATAGAGTGTTTTTACAAATACCTACATTTTCGTGAGAGAATGCAATGTTTAACGTCTCAGGTCAGGAGAAAATATGAAAACTTCTTTATTGTGTTAACTGAAGTTTTATTGTACGAAAGAAATTGTAGTCTAGTGCATTCCGCGTAATTTAGTTAAAGAGGTAGGGTAACTACACCTGTTATTGAATATTTATTATTGACATTATAGAAAAATCAGGTATATAATGTGAATACTGTATTTGCTATAATCATCCAAGGATACGGAGTAGTTAACATAAACGTTAAGAGCAGAGGTGGCATTACCTATAGTGCAGGGTGTTAGGGAGCGGCTCCTTTACCCTTCATGGTTATTTTTCCTTCAACATGAAATCAACCTAGAGGGCGCTGGGGTATTGATTGCACACGGGGGCGACACTGGTACGGTAGCGGATCGAACATTGTCGAAGAAGACCGAAATGAGAAACAGTTGAGCAGAAAACAGAGATGTCTGCAAAGAGTACCTTTACCCTAATAGTTTGAGAAACACGTCCGTAAAATAAGCGAGCCGTGCAGTCATGAAACGGAACAAGTTGCAAGTTTCACCGTTTGCTCTTTGTACGTTCGTCACGCGTTTAAACGTATTCACATTTTAAAAGTGCACCTGAATTTCTTTTTTGTTTTTAAATTGTCTATTCTATATAAAGAAAAAAACTGAAAGAAAGTTACTTTTTACTATAGTAAAAATTGCAATAAAGGTACTGAGAAGATAATGTCAATATATTTTAAAATGTAAAAAAATATTTTTTGTAATACATCACCGATTCGCTTCATATTGAAAATCAACTATTAAAATCAGCTTTAGTAATACTATGTTCTCGACTTGACTGTTTTATGTACCAATACTTAAGCAGCAACACCCACCCGGGAACACCCGTGAAAGTGACCTAGTCGCGTTTCGGGATTAGCTTGGAAGTAGCCGGGATAACGAGAGGAGTGTGCCCTGTTAATTTGGACAGAGCACATTCGTCTCCTCAATCCGGCATAGTGGAGTCGACGATGTCTATGCTCATGGACCATCATGCGCGTAGCCAATCATGGGCTCAGGGTGGGGCAGCAGTAAAATAATATGTAACTAGCAAAGGTCTTACCCCGGTTAATTTTTTTTGTGTCGGCTGACGACTGTCGAGTGTGAACTTTCTTACAAATATTAAGTATTGTAGTTAGTACCTAGGTAATTAAGTTTTTTAGGTTTGATTAGGTACCTTACATGTCAGAGCCAGGGTGGGGCGCTTGGCTATGCCCATGAGCTTCTAGCTTAACATCAGACGGAGTGTGGTCATATGCTGGACTAATATAAAAAACAGGGTTATCAACACTTACCTCGTTCATATAATTCCAAGCTTGGCAGGCACTGACAGGACTCAAAGGCTTGTAATGATTTCCGAACGTGTACATATAAAAGAGCCATGGCGCAGGGAACAGCATCGTGAACATGTCACACAGAGCCATCGCCATCAACACGATGTTCGTGGGTGTTCTCATGTGACGCCGCGACAACACCACCACTATTAGTGTGTTCGCTATTGTTGTCGTAGCCAGGAGAAAGGGTGCTATGTATCTGTAAGTAGAAACATAACCATGAGAGGGCGTTGCAATCGCATCCAACTTTAGATATTGAAGTGGTTTGTAGTCTACTAATGAAATAAAGGAAATTATTTAAAATTATTTTGTTTATAATTCCCGCTACATTAGGTCAATGAAGGAAAATAACCTCCACCAACTTGCAATGACTTGTATCGACCCGTTTCGCCACTTCACGTGGCATCTTCTGGATACATGTGGTCGCTTCGGCTACGTCGAGACGATAAATAAATAAATAATTGTAAATAATTTCCTTTAATATGGATTTGCACAAAGTAACGCCTGAAACAATTAATTATACCAATGAAATGTTTACAAATGGATGAAGGATTGTCTGCTAGTTATTATGGGACATGTGAGATGAAATAGAAAAGCTCGTGTAAATTCCACAAAAATAATTTAACATAAAAAGAATACATTATTCAAAAATAACGCGTAAATTTTTATGCAAAACACATTTTGTGCTGTGAAATTTCAAGTATTTTGTTAAGGAATTCGTTAGTATTATTTTTTTAATGAAAAGAAAATAATTATAAAGAAATACAATATTAATTATTTATTTTATAAAAATACCTTATTTGTGAAATAGGAAACTGGAATCATTTTGATTAATTTTACAGGGCAGTAAAAAAATGAAATTTTAAATTGAATTTAAGAATCTTCACTTCTTTAATTAATGTCCAATTAATTATGTTATTTTTTTAGTGACGAATGTTGTATTATTATTATTATTATATACGTGACTTATTACTAATTATACCATGAATATTTAAAAAAAATTTAAAAAATTATCGTCTATATCGCTAAGCGACAAATGGCAGCGACATCAATTACCAAACTTTATAAGAGCTGTCAAAATAGCTGTCATAGGGTGTCAATTGTTTAAAATTAAAGTACCTATGGGATAAATAGATATAATAATAATAAAACTAATACACATAAGAAACAAAAGAGCAATTGGCGATCTCAGACAACCAATTGTCATAGAGGAAGCAGTGTTAGTATCGGGCAATGCAATAGATATATAGAATGAAAACTCACCCATACATAGGTTCAGCATAATTGATCGGAAACTCGCAAGTGACGTTCAAATAAACATGTGAATGATTCGAGCCGCAGTAATCGTCCGCAGTAAAGTTGGTGTACTCCGGCGGGAAGGTGTCGTTCTCGTAAAAGCTGTAGTTGCTTTTCGATGTGGACAGGCCAGCTAGTACGTCGTTGGTGCCGTAAAGTTTCGTGACGTCATCGTTTATGCTCAGACCGGATTTGAAGTTGATTCCCGTGTGGTTAAACTCGTGTTTGTGGTGATGCGTCATGGCTGTTGTCCCACTTTGATTATCATTTTATAATATCAAGACCTATTTTTCAGGGGTAGGCAGCTAATTTTAGTTTTCTTCGCAATCTTAAATCACATTGTATTTGATCTGTGAACAAATAGAAAAACAATTGAATTTATATTATTATTAATACAAGTTTTATTTTACGAAATTGTGTAATTTAGCCCTTACTGGAAGCCATTGAGTAACAACATTTCATTTTGAGCGGGAAAAATTTAATTCGCGCCAAAACGCCGAGGCACAGGCGTTATTTGGTAAAATAAAAACAAAACGTTTACTTTTTTCTCTCTATTTTTTTTTTCGTCAGAAAATGAAATTGTATGATTATGTAAAATATATCTTTAGAATAACTTTTTTTTCGTTTCATTTGTTTATTATTGACCATAGACATGTTCCATGATCATAGACAACTGTTAAGCTGTTACTTGGTTAATTTAAAGTTTCTTAATATGATGATGAAAGATATGTAAAAATATTAGAAGACGGCTTATCATTGACAATAACACGCCGACTAGGTATTTGGGGCAATTTGCAAAATAGCGACAAATGAGGAATTAATGCTCCGTGTCGTTTCAGGCACTCCCTTTAATCCTTTTAATATTAGGGTCATAAAAATGAACGTTAGAATAAAAAACAAGTCTATATCAAGCAAACTTTTGTTAGAACTAAATTGTGACCCAAAATTATACACACACTGCGTCACCTTACATGGTTTAAAACAATTACAGTCGAACCTCGCATAACGAGCATAATTCGTTCCGGAGTCTTACTCGTAATGCGAAACAATCTTAACTAGCCAGCGCAGAGTTCTAAACAGAGACTTATGTAGCAATAGCATATAGTTCTATCGCATGATTTGGGGATTCCCCTGTCCACGTCGCTCGTTAACCGAGCTATTATTTTACAATTTATTTTACTCGTTATGCGAGATTCCATTGTACATTATTATAAACAAGCAACTTGTATCTGTTTTTTTACATAGAAGAAAAATACCCGAAATAATTTCAGTATTTTTTTAAGTCATCAGTTTTATCAGTAGTATTATGCATAAACTTGTTTATATAAGAGATCAAGCAAAAATCAATTATAAGTTACTTAATCAATTGGTTATTTCAGTCCTAAAGCGCCTGAATAATGTATTATACGAAAATATCTAAAAAAAAGTTGTTTTGCAGACCGTACCCTCACGTATTCAGGCGGTATTTATAATTCAATTAATAGTTGACTCTAATTGGAGTGTTTCCCCGTGTTTTGGAATCAACAAATTCTATTAATGCCGCCGACTGTACGTGACAACTGTCGAGGGGTTTATCTCACTTTTTTTTATTCAAAATTAGTTGTTTTTGTTTTATATAAGATGATATGGTTTTTATTAATAATTATTATATTTAGTTCATATATTTTTATTTTTGAGCGATAACATTTTTATTAATGTCTGGTTTTTATCATAATAATAATAATAAGTTATTTATTGCATAAAAAAACTTGCACATAGGCGAGCTTAATGCCGTCGGCATTATCTACCAGCTAAACCTTTGTAGATGTGAGCTGTGATATTTGGTGCATTGAAAACAAAATAACTAAATCTACACATTACATAAAATAATAATATATACTTAAACACATACATATTTATGAGGAACAGTTATAAGTGAATTAAATAAAGAAAAGAATTAAGAGATATTTTATTTATGAAGTAACTTCTCCATTAGTGACTAATAAGGAGCATAAAACCCTTCAATATCAGTAATAACTATCAAGTTACATATCTGAGATAGAGATTGACTTCTTCCATTGGCCATTAGCTTGCATTTTTACAAGAATTTAATATCTGAAGTCTGAACAGAGACGTTCCAATCGACCAATACACATCGCTCCCTACATGTGACCTATTACCTCTGTTTACGTCAATTAGGATGCCGTAAAGTCATATGAAAATGAACACAGGCCCCTCTAACAAACAGAGCCTAGAAGTTTATGGCATGTTTACTCTGTCATTGTCGGACGTGGGTTGGAAATTGCGACCTCAAGAATTTTGCACCGTCATAGCCGACCCTTTGAGTTATACTCTATAGCAATTGATTCTAGGATTTTGCAATAACAAAACTGTTTTAAGGTGTTCAAATTTATTCATATAAATATATAAACATAAATTCGTCGTACAAACATATCACAAGAATATAATTGTAGCCAATAGAGTAAGTGGACTGTAGCAAATGAAAACTCTTAAAATTGTATTTACACTATATTACCAATCTCTTATAATCTAAGCACACACATCCGTTCCCATTCGCAACCAACATCCAAGTCCTCATTCGCACGTCCCTCGCGTTCCTCTTTTGTTTCATTCCAAATTCAAATTTACGGTTTTATTTATAAAAATATATACACTATTAACTCTTTTCTGTCGACGACGATAATATTATGTATTTTTTAAGCAATTTGAAATGCCAATTGGTTTATAACCTCCTTCCACCATTGCACTTTTCTTTCCATAAATATGTGAAGGAGAGTTGTTTGGTGGTAGTGATGAATTATACACGGGATGTAAGGTGTGAATGAAGTTTATTGAATAGGTGTAGTTGCGCGGGAATGACGTGGTGTCATGCGGCGGGCTGTGTACCGACTGGCGTGTGCGCTGCGTGGGTGCAAGGTGCAGCGCGACGTGTAGCATTGCGTCACCACATCATTCCCCCCTTTTACAAAAAATAATGTTAATTATTAAACAAGTGAAAATATATAAAAAATACAATAAAATCATATTAAGTTAAATCTGGGTTGCTGTTTGTGCAGTTAAATTGATGTCGCATGTGTAACTAGTGCGTAGTAAGCACTACTGTGCCGTTAATAAAAATGCGAATTGTTGTAATATTACTAATGAACTAGATTGATTGTTTGTGGACGTTGACCTCTGATGCGTCAGCAACTGGATTATTGATTCCAGTTACATGTTGTATGTCCGAAGTAAATTCACTGATATATAGTCGTATGTGCTATATGCTTGTTGTGGGTGATAATCTTCTTGAAAAGTATCCTTAAAGGCTTCCAACCGTTGCTCAATTTTTGTTGTAATACTGCGCCTACGCAAGTATTTGATGCATCTGTCATGAGGGCTAACGGGATATAGGCTATGGGGTGAAACAATGTAGTGGCGCTTTGTATGCTTTCCTTACACTGCTCGAATGCCCTATCTGCCTTGTTGTTCCACACAATTTTAGTTTTATCTTTGGATGGGCTTATTTGCGCCACAGGAACGACGGTCACGTTGGCACCTGTGTCCACCAAGAAATTAAGGCCATTTTTTGGTCCCTAATGCGTAATCGATGGTTATCCAGGGGTGTTGTGTCATCTATCGCATATGAGTGCACCGCTCTTAGTTTCTTTTCGCGGTATGTGAAATGGTACTAACATATTGTGTGTTTGTTGCTCGGGTCCCTTGTCCTGCTGGACCTGGACTGTGATCGGTGTTAGGCGAAGCGGACGTTGATGGTGTGCTCCACTGCAGCAATGTTGCCGTGCTACAAGTTTTCCATGAACTTCACTGTGGGCGTCGAGGCGGCGGCGGGTTGTTGTCGTGACATTGTTTAGTGATGTATATTAAAAATTAGAAAATGTGTATGAAGCCACGCACGCAAGCACAAAGTTGTTGAGTCGGCACTGATTTTAAAATTGTTCCTTTGTCTCTTTACTATCCCGTTCACTATCACTTGATCACGTCGGGGTCACCAATGTAAAGGAGTGAAGTTTGGTGATGATGAATTATACACGGGATGTAAAGAGTGAATGAAGTTTATTGAATAGATGGAGTTGCGCGGGAATGACGTGGTGTCATGCGGCGGGCTGTGTACCGACTGGCGTGTGCGCTGCGTGGGTGCAAGGTGCAGCGCGACGTGTAGCATTGCGTCACCACAAATAGTTTCAAGGACCATGTGGGAGAAAAAAATCCATGGTTAGGGGCCCTCGATTTTCCACCCACTGTGCAGCAGTTTGGTGGTATTATTAAATAAAATCAGACACAAATTACTCTTCAGAGATCGTGACATTCATTAAGATTGTTTATTTTGATTTTTATACTACTACATTTACAAAATGAATATTTTAACTGTTCTCGCCTTAGGTGTAATGATTTCTGAGCTCATTATCGACACTAATGATCTTAAGACTAGTGTTACGTTCTGTTGACATAACATAACTTGAGACAACAATATTTATCTCTATGCTAGCTTGGACAGACGCGTCTAGACAGTCAGTACACGCAATTTAACATAGTCCATTCATCCACAAAGCGCCCCAACCTGGCTCTGACCTGTAAGGTACCTAATCAAATCTAAAAAACTTATCTGTTTTGTATAATTAGAATTATACATACAGATACAGGGTGCTATAGGGTGTAGTGTAACCTTCTTGTATGAAAAAATTAACCGGAGTAAGACCGCGAGTATAGTTTGCTAGTTACATATTATTTTAGACTGCTGCCCCACCCTGAGCCCATGGCTGGCTACATCCATGGCCCTGAGTACTTTTACAGTGATACAAAGGAGGCTAGAATAATACCCGAAGTATGTAAGCGTGCCTCTTTTGTTTTTATTTGTATTCTTTGTTTATGTATTACGTTAATATAATTCATATAAAGTATAATTGCGTTTAGTTTCTACAGTTGGAAGATTGCGGTTTAAAGCACATCCTTTTGAGTTTGAATTCTATTTAATAAATAATTACTATTTGATTATTTAATGAACAGCAAAATTAAGACGGACAAGGGTCCGCGTCCATTGTTGGGGGGCTTTGTGTTGATTAATTTATTTTCTTTAGAAATATTAGCGTTAGTTGATTTGTGGCTCCAGAAATCCAAGTTTGATTTTCGATCGAAATAATTTTTTTTTGAAGTACATAATTATAACGTCATATATTGCTTGTACCAACCCTTGTCCTGATCCCTGACCCTTGCCTTGATCTATAGTGTCGAAGAAAAAAGTAAGCCGCAAAAAGTATTTTAAATAAAAAAACGTTTAAAAGTTTAACAGAAAAACAATTCCTTTGAAGTGAATTTCTAAGAAACAATGATCTACAAAAACCTTTTTTTCGCTCCATCGAATACCAACTTAAAAGACAAATTATACTTTTCTTAGTAGTGCTTTTACAGAAATAAAGAATTTGGAAACAGTCATACCAACATTTAAAAAAGCCTAATATATTTTTTATATCCTTAATTCGACTGACTATACGTAAATAATTAACGGCTGATTAGAGCCAACAATTTGACATACTCCCTTGGATTACTTTTCATTCATGTGTCGAGTGAATAAGTTCGCGCGTTTCAGCCACTAACTATTAGTTGGTTTTAACATTTTTTCACATTAAGAACAGTTCTCGAGCGTAGTTTGCTCTATGATCATGACTTGAGTGTAGAATATGTGCTTAAGTACGTCGCTTATATCATTGCTTGAGTGTTGACACAAAAATGGCAGATGTAAGTACACTGCTCTACAAAAATAATAGCACTAAACCGGATCTCTCTTTTATTTATACCTTTTTCATTTTAGCCCACAGTAATTCAATGTCATTCAGGAGTCATCCGTCACTCCCTCCACGCGTTACCGTGAAGATACCAACTCGATACGACGTGTACGTGGAAAAGTTGTTTATACGAAATTTTTCATAACATTTGTATAACGTATTCTGAATTATTCACTATTGTTTTAATGTTTAAAGATTAGGGTAACAAAATATACAATAAATACGCGTACGGTTTTAAAGTAATCGTAAATTATTGATAAAAATAATATTTCATCTTATAAAATAATAATTAACGGTATATTTAAATATTATTACAAATTACATATTATTTTATTATTACGATACCTAATTTTTGTATTTATAGATTTTTTAAAATGTTTATTATTATTATTATTTTCATAGTGTGTGCAAATGAAAGAGGGACTTGTTTTAAAAACTTCTTTTTTTGTCAGCAGATATATTAAGTACATAGCTCAATACAAAACGTGTAAATTAAAATTTTATACTGTTCCTTCGAATATGCGCCGAGTTGTTTTGTTTCTAATATAACAAAGAAAAAAAAAACAAAAGAATTACAGGCAAGACGTATATTAAGCAAGATAATAATATTCGCCGATAATGAGAAATAAACCAACGGTATTTATATCAAAAACACCCGCGGGAAATCTCTCTGCCAAATGAGATATACTGTGATATCTACTCCGTACTGAATATCAATTACACCGAAAAGTTGTATAAGTCACAAATTAATATTGTTTTTAGATAATTAAAGAACCCGTTATTCTGGTTCTGGGGGGCTACCCGCGCATTTCTGAATTTTCGTGATACGGCCGTCACCTCTATAGCTTCCGAGAATTTTGACCTTTAAGCCAGTAAAAAGTCCTGTCAAATATCCGTAAAATAAGCATTGAGTGGCCTATTGTAATTTCGTGAACGAGTCTTAAGTGTTTCTGAGTAGGAAACATTCGCATTTTCGTCTGAAGTTCGTGCGCGTGAGTAGTGTATTCAAAAAACACTAAATTAAATAAAATTAAACAAACTAAAAATTTTATTTGACTTTTACAACTTACAGTGTAACCGTGAATTTGTATGAAGCTAATAACGCAAGCGGACGGAATGAACCTCAAAATTTACAATTCAAAACACACATAGTTAACCAAACAGAATTAAATATTCAATATTAGGCAAGTCGAGGCAACTATTTTTTTTAATATCTCCCTTGTGACGTCATCGAAACTAAAGGTTAATATTTCTGAAAGACATATGACGAGAAGAAATCACAAGAAACTCGCTAATCATAGTCTGTATAATGTTAGTTGGTACAATTCTTGCTTAGTTTTAAATTAATTATCTTAAAAAACATTAATTAAAATTAATATATGCACCAAATAAAGGGATCGAATTCGGAACCTCCGTCGTGTTTTACCTCAAAATATTAATAATAATTAAGAAGTATAAATTATTCACAACATGGTAACGAAATTTTGTTTAATTTCACGAACAAAACTTTTCAGCCAACAACACCTAAGCTGTATTCGAAAACGCGGTTGTTTCTTACTTCCAGTTTTGTTTTCACTGAAACGGAGTTTGCGCTATGGAAGAGTGATCGGTTCATTTCACTTTATAAATCTATAGTCTGCTTTTGTTTAAAATATATTACGCGGTCTTTTTAAGTAATTGAAATATAATAATAAATATGCTGCCATGGATCCTATATATTTCAATATTTGTGACTATTTTTTTTGGCTTTTTTATAATTTATTCTGTATATAGCTGTGTATTCTCTGTTAAATATAGGTAGATCTACAAAATTGCAATTTTACAGGAGAGCGAATTAAATTTTATGTTTGTATTGAGTATTTCAGAAACCATTAAGAACATGTTATTATAGCATTATGTGATGAAGAAATATATTTTGAAGCTATTTCAATAAAAAACAAAACAAACAAAAATCGACATAATGTTCTTCTTTTTTTCTTCTTTAATAAATGGCCTCAGATATTTGTTAAAGACAATTCTATCAAGTACTAGGGCAACAGCCCGATAAGAAATTATAAAATGTTAATTCCGACTGCATTAACACAGCTCGCCAATATGTACATTGTAAAACTTATTTTTATAAAAGTGCTTACGTTGCAATGAAGCGTTCCCACTGCGCAATTCCACGCAATCACAAACACGTTTTGGCAGCGGCTGATTTATAGGACGTTTTATTCAGCCTATACTCGAATAGGGTAAGTCAGTTTGCTTACTACAATCGCCAGCTTACTTGATTACTACTCTGATGTGAACATGTAATTTTTTTTTTGGGAAATAAAGGATGTCGTTTTATTTAGTGTTTTTTTCTTGACATGAAGGTTTACGTGTGAAATAAAATGTTATAATTGCCCGATTACTTTGGTAGAATTGTCTTTAATAGATATCTGAGGCCATTAATAAAAGAAGAAGATGTGAACATGCCCTAAGTGTGGAGATATTAAGGTTGGTTTTTTATATAAAAATATGACTCAAATAACTCGTGTAAGAAATGATTATATATAATATAATATGATGTCTTAAGAAGTTACAAAATACATTTTATGTTGAAAAGGTGTGACGAAATTCAACATATTAAAGGCGAGAAATGTTACATATAATGTATCACGAGAAAATGGCTTATTCTTGTATATTATGTTGACTTACATTTTTTATTAAAAAGAAAGTATTGTTCGCGTTAAATTTACTTATTCAGTTATTTGAATTTATAAAGAAAAGAATAAGGACAATGACATAACTAATATCAAAAGCTGAAATCTTCTTAAATAGGTATTTTCAGCTTGTAGCGATAACCGCCACAGGCCAGTAACTAATTAGACGCACTAGTGTGGAATCCTTGTTTTCTAAATATGTGTAAAAAATAGAGTCTATTTGCTAGAAATAAAAGCTATAATATTGCTGTTATATTATATTATATTATATTATATTATATTATATTATATTATATTATATTATATTATATTATATTATATTATATTATATTATATTATATTATATTATATTATATTATATATTATTGCGTTTAAAATTGTATATTTGCCCCAAGTTAAATCAAGGTGACAGTCGGATGCGTTTTTAAAAAGAGTTTATTTTTTACAAACGTGAAGTCAATTAGCAACTAATACAACAGCTAACTAAATGCCTATGTCTACCTTTATTATATACTAACTTAAGACTATTAACATAGTTTTATTTGATAAGGTGAGGATACTTAATTAGGACAGTTTTTGAATGGGATCCTCTATTGAATTATTTTCGTAAGGAGGTTATGGGATCGAGGTTATCTTATGTGCCAGTACTTTATTCAAGGTTTCATCATCATCTATGCTTATGTAACTTCTGTCAAAAATCCAACAATCATAATGTCATTAGACTAATCGGTGTTAAGTTTTAATTGAATGCAGCTGAAATTCATCGTGTAGTAATCGAACAATTGATTACTACTTCTTGCGACGTGTATGATATATTTAAAAAAGCTGTATTCAATTTCGTTTTCATAATGTATGTAGATAAATACCGTACCAAAGCTATCAGTTTAAGTTTATTGTGAAGTTAGGAGTCTGAGTGAAAAACGAGTGAAAAATTGTGGTATTTTTATATAAACAAGAATAGGTAGGTTAAAGGGAAAGGGTAAAATGCCACCTTAAAATGTATGAGCCGCTTTTCCGCCACTTTTCTTCGGCACAACCTTTTTCTTTGTACTACAATTTATTTTTATGAAATTCCATTATTAACTCTCACAAACTTGTATTTTTATATTGACCCAACTAATGACGCTTCATACTAACCGCCGACCCCGACTTCACTTAGGTTCATTTGATTCTGAGACACTTTTGAGAACCTTAACACTAGAACTACCAACCGGTCAATATGATCGGTTTCAAAAATTCTTCACAAAACTTTTATGTAAAACCTTACTCATTATTTTTTGTAAAGGATTCTATTTTTTACAATTCTACAATAAATTTATTGAATTATATTTAATACTTTGCAAGCACAAGTCATCCGGTAATTTTGACCGGTTGGTAGTTCTAGTGTTGACGTAATATTCCTCACAGTACTATGTATATATTTACAAGAAAGTAATATCACAGTACTACTGTCATGTTCATAGATAATTATATTTCTAAAACGTATGTCATAAAATCTCCGAATTATTAACACTGACCACTTCTCATATTGTCATAAAAAAAAACAAAAGGCAGAAAAAACTAGCTAAAACAAAACAAAAAACTAGCTTATTCTAAACCAAACAAATTTGACTCCATTTAATGTAGACGGTTGTAAATCGCACACGCCTTCAACCTCCATAACAAATGTTCATCATGAAATATTTAAGACAGCTCTGTAGCAGGAGTTTATCTGATAATAGTGGCTTGTTCTTGAGTTATTTGTCTAAAAAATTGGGCCTATGTAACTTTATCAAATTCAAATATTATATTATATTTTATTGCATGTCATAATTAAGTTCCTAATATGTCCATACAATTATATCTCAAATGCGACACCTTGATAAAACACAGCAATATAATTAATATAACATAATATTTAAAATTCCAATTGATTAATTAATTATCATCCACCATTTCGAATCAATGAAATACTCGTCTATTGAGTAAAAGCATTTTGAAAGTAAATATCATTTCAGATTATTTTTGTATGTATGTAGCTATATGTAGCGATTTGAATGGATAGGAGACGGCATAAGGGAAGCGACTGCTGCCTGCTGACAATTATCTATGGTAGCAGCTATCTTCACTCTAGATTAGCATCAGATTGACTATGGTTTCTTAATAATGGTATTTAGTGTGTAGCCGGTAATGCCTCAGGTTTAATGTCCTTGTAAAAATCTCTTAATTTTTAAATTTTATAATTACGGTGAAGTTTTCGTTCCTGGTGCAGACAGACAGTAAAAAGGGAACTTTGGGTAGCGTTGGCAACTGTAATCAGAGACTCGTTAAGCCAATGATGCTGTAATTTCAGAAAGTAAAATTGTTACCAGCTGTAAATTTAAAACTCGCTCCGTTCAGCCGACATCAATCTAAAGTTAAGCTTAATTATTGTATTATGGAACACGGACGTTTAGATGTAGGTACTTATGTCTCCAATAAAACTGATTTAAAAGACTTTTTAAGGATTATTATTTTGACGTTTTGATTCAAATTTGAAATTAGATTTCCGGAATAATTGATGAATTGACAATTTACTTCTTAAAACTGTTTAGGCCAAGATATTGCATCCAAAAACAATGATGAAAAAAAATTAATCAAAAATATACTTTCACATAGAACATCCTAGTCATATACTAGAACAACCTATGTATTGTAGGAAAACACAAGCAAATTTTGTTGGGAATTTTGTAAAATTTAATTTAATAACATATAACCTTAATAATGTTCCCGCGTAGAATACTTAAACAACAGTTTTGTTATGAAAAAGGGGTAAGTGTCAAACTTTGGTATCCCGATCCCTTGCCAAAGGGTTTATTAAAAAAGTTTTATATTAACAATTTTATACTAAATACATCTTTATAACTATGCGCATAAAGTAACATTTCGTTCCCGCGTGTATTCGTTTCATAGTTCATAATAAACTAATATTTACTGACGTATTCTTTTTAAACGGAGAAGATAATCCATTGCGATTGTCAATCCAATTGAAGCGATTGACAATTGATTGATAGCTTTGTAAACGTTAATTAGCTACATCAATGACTGCCATTATAACAAATGACTATCGTTTTCCCAGCATTTGTTTTATCTCTATATCTTCCATACAATGGTTCCAGCATAGAACAACTTTAAAATTGATTTCATAGTACCTCTGGGATTGAACATTGCTCAAATACTCACACATATTGAAAAAATGTTAGGATATCTTATGTAGTAAATACCAAAAGAAAACAGATTTAGTATAATACAATGCCCTTAAAAATAATAGTGTTGTGCGTCATTTTGTTTTCGGTCACGCGAAAAAGAAATTATTTCCAACAAATGGCTAATTGTGTTCGAATCAAGACGTTACTTATTCACCTGTCGCCACTATGACAAAAATTAATGACATTTAGCTAATAGATATAGCACCAGGTACAAAGGTACAATATTATCAACCTATGAGCTTACTTCAAACGTCATTCAGCCGAGCAAAGCAAAATATACCAATCACATGCTTGAAAATTTGTTGACGTGATTTTTGACCAATGATAATAATTCATTTCAACTGTTTAATGTCATCTAGCTGTCATTACGTTCTGTTACGCGCATTTATAAGAAATCGTTTCAATCGTTACTTATTAAAATATAAATAACAGAAAGAAAAAAAATGTGAATTAATGTTTCAATTGAATATTTAATATATAAGTATATGCAACATATTACTATTTTATTTTGATTACTGTCTAATGGTTGCCGCGTTTAAAGATTTATTATTGTTGTTTCTCGTTGTAAATAACTATTACTGCATAAAATGGAATAAAATGCAATTAAAGCGCCAATTCTACACTCAAGCTAATACATTTCAAACTACGCTCAAGTGTCATTTTTGAATACGTGCCTTAGTGTGAAACATAGTATAACATTAAAAGGTATGTACTTTCGTGTATCATCTGGTTTTCTTGATAGCATAAATCGTACATTTTAACCACAAATAAAACAGTTTACGTCAGCTTAGTGTCCTAAACCGTGCTATTTATCGATAAATATATTTATCGTTCGCATAGATAAAATAAAATATCACTGGTCGATTGCTACATAAATAATAATTTATATGATAACGTAATAAATTTTATAAGGTTAAAAAAGAAAGAACACGGAGACAAGATAAATCAATATTTAAATAAAGAATAATTAAATAAAGACGCATTCATTTTAATAACTTAAAGGATGACAGGGAAAATGAAAATTTATGAATGTTACCTCAATAAGCCCTTAATGTTGCCAGCGAAATATAGTTATTATATTTAATGCTATGATAATTATTAAGATTGTTTTTAATTAAATTTTGTTATTTATTGTTTCAATTTATTTATTTTTTATTTACTTTTAGTAATTGGGCTCCAATAGAGCGCTTTTACTCGTCAATACAAATATAAATTTATTAATTTAATAATTATCAATTTGATTTAGCTGCTGTATACTGGCGTTGTCCACTTACATACTAATGTTATACTTAATAATATATAATAGATCTACTATGATGTAGATTGTAGAACAATAGCTGCTGTATAGGGTCATTGTCATCCTATTATATTTGTGGAAAACAAATGAATTTGATTATAATTTGAAAAGTAGAAATAATATTAATTTTCTTAAAAAATTAGATAAATTATAATCAGAGGATTCTTATAAAATAAAATATATTCAAAAAACAAATTATAATTAATGAGTTTTTAGAACCCTCGTGTTTGTAAACAACATCACAATACTAAGTTGATTGTATTAATTCAACTCGTCTCAAATCTGTTGAGGGGCTGCTTTTTCATACTGAATTAAACTCTTGTTAAATGCAGGCAGATTGGACACTGACAGCCGCTGCACCACGAACTTAGTAAAATGCTTTTGAGAGCAAAATTTTGTGTTTGTAAAATAACCGATTGGAAAAACATAGCCTAGGTCAGTAATTCCCAATTCTACCAATGGTTTAAGAACAAATATTGTGTGGGTCCCAAATATTGTATTTTCATTTTTGCCCCAGATAGCTTCTAGGGAATCTCTGAGCATTACCAATACTTAACTAAGACAGCCAAGAGGTGGGTCTCATGATTGGAAAATTTTGTTAGTGTTACTATTAGTTTAAGATAACAATTAGTTAAACTCAGTTTAAACCTTCTTAAAATAACTGCCTAATTTCTATTTCCATAGGTACTCAACTCTGTCATATAACCTAACGGAGCATCGATTTTAAGGTTATTCTGTCTAGACGGGTTTACGATGGAATAGATGTGTGGCGGTCGATTCTACTAGCCGAAAATACTTATTTAAGAAGATTTGAGGTTTTGACGTTTAGTCTGTCAGTGTCATCTTTCTTGTTCCTTCATGTCTTTTTATCACCACAATGCATTGTGATAATTATATATTTTAATCCGTAAAAATCTGCACTATTATTTCACATAAGTTTCTCTAAAAGTGGTGACCCAACGACTTTCGGACAACGCAACAAAAAAATAGCCTTATTTGTGAAGTTATGAAGCTAACGGCAAATTTTGAGCTCGGTATATGTAGATATTCTAAGAGTCCTTGGCCGTCATCTAATATACAGTGATTACTGGGCGCTTAATGCCACTACAATGCCTAACAGAATCAGCTCTTCACAACATGGCCAATTAAAATTATCAAAACACATAAGAAGCGGAATCGGCAGTTAAGATCCTGTGCATTGCAAATTTTCTCATGTATTTATGGATGTTGTTGGACCTCTTCCACCATCCAATCATTATACATGTTATTAAATATTATTAATCGCTTCACTACCTGGCCAGAAGACTCTGCCACGGACATGGAAACCTTCGCTTTCAAACTTAGAGAACATGTTCGTGTACTTAAGTCAGTTAATGCAAAACATCATTCAACTCAAAATGCTACTTTCTTTCAACCAGAACATCAAAACCATCCTTTTGTTCATCAAGACAACATCATGTGTTAAGTATTTTCAAGACAATAATAACATATCAATGGCCGCAGAATACGCTTTTCGGATATAAATTCTTCTGAATTTACCGAGAGGGGAGTACTTGTGGCGGTCGATTCTACTAGCCGAAAATACTTATTTAAGAAGATTTGAGGTTTTGACGTTTAGTCTGTCAGTGTCATCTTTCTTGTTCCTTCATGTCTTTTTATCACCACAATGCATTGTGATAATTATATATTTTAATCCGTAAAAATCTGCACTATTATTTCACATAAGTTTCTCTAAAGATGTAGTCGTGGAAACTTTTATAAAAATCAACTCTATTACTTTCTTGTTCCTAATTATCTTTTAACAAATAAAAACTACTTTTATTGTTTTTGTTCTTATTTTTATTTTCGAAGCTTCCAACATTATTAAAGCGTTATTTGTAAATCTTAAGTGACGTATTCAAATGATTTCTCCAGCGCTTTTTTATTCCATTTTAACGACTCATCCAATTATGTTTCAAAGCAATTTTATAATCTTGAATACCTCCTTAAATAAAACAAAAATTAATATATCAATCCTCAAGATTCACTCAAATAAACCGCTCTTGGTTATTTTTTTGTTTATCTTAACGATTCTATTTCAACCTACTCTTTAGTTTAATTTTTAGTAGAGATAAAGCCTTTACTAAAACTTTCCGCGTGCTTTTGAACACAAAATGAATGTACACGTTTTTCCCATTTTGCTCGCATTCACGCTCAAGAACACATAATGGATAATAATCCACTGTTATTACACATTTAGGGAAATGACAAGTTTAAGAAGTCACCAAAACTCCTTTAAACTTGTTTCTACTTAGGATTCTTACATTTGTCATTACTGGATTTATAGTATTTGTAGGTTATGAGATTAAATCAATAAATCAATTTCTATGTATTTTTTAAATAACCGAATTTTGTTATATAATAGCCTGGCTTAAGACCTCACTGCCTCTGATGTTAAGCTCGAGTGAGGTCTTTGATTGTCAGATGTTTTAGTTCAGTTGACAGGGTACACTTCGCTCATCACGGGTGTTACGCATGAAAGTAGGTTAATAACCACCATCAGTCTGTCTGACTATTCTTAAAAAAAAAAATTATATAAATTTTATAACTTTATTGAAGTATTTCCAATAAGAAAAATATCAACAACTTTTTTAACGAAGCTATTATGAAAAGAGAAAAACGAAATAAATTTTCCATTGAGGCAACGAAGAAGAGTAAAATATAAAATGAAAAACAAACTACTCCAATAAAGCCTTTTGATTTCTTAACATAAATAACAGAACATTAATAAAACTATAACATAATTACACTTCTACAAAACAAAACAAAAACAAAACAAAAACATTCTTCCGATATAAAGGGGCGTGTCTGTGTCAATTTTATACCTCTAAAAGATCAATCGAATAATCGATTAATTAATTTTAAAGATTCGTTTTTTAATTCGATCGATTAACTAAATCAAAATTCTTTTCTTTTTTTAAAATCAATAATATCAAAAAGCTATTTTTGTAGTAGCGTAAAGTTTTATAATAATTTGTCAGATTATATTAAATTATTGAATAATTTAGAATTTAATATGAAGCTACAAATGACAGTTTATCAAAACAAATGACATCTAGTACCTAATATTACTATACCTATTGTTAAAATTAATTGTAGTCGCTGCATATCATTTTTTGGTTAATTATATATCAATTAAATAAATATACCGTAAAAGAATAAACAATCTACTACCTCGACAAACCTTTGAAGTATTAACGGAAATACCTTTTTTTTTCAAACAAATCGACATGCAAACAAAGCTGAAAAGTTCGATAGTTATCGATAAATTATTAAATATTTAGCAAACTTTTGCAATAATGTTCGCGTGCAAATACCAGTACAGTGTATAATAAAAACACGCATACGAATACATTATATTTTATTGTTATTGCAATAACCTGGGTGATTCAGTCGAACGCTTCGAGCCGAAAATTTGGTATTAAATATTGTTAGTAGACTCCATCCTCATATTCAGGTCTGGATTATTACCCTATGACAAAGTGAATAAATAAAAATGGTGCAACAATCAATCAAGCATACGTACAAGCAAGCCCATTGAGCTCGCCGCCGATTCTTTGTAGAATGCCGCTCCAATACCTTTAGGAAGTACCGCTTCAAATACGAAATTGCGATCTATTAACACTAGAACTACGAGCCGGTCAAAATGACCTATTTTTACCAACCGGTGAAAATGACCGGATGACTTGCGCATGCAAAGTATTAAATATAATTCAATAAATTAATTGTAGAATTGTAAATAATAGAATCGTTAAAAAAAATAACGAGTAGGGTTGAATATAAAAGTCTTGTGAAGAACTTTTGAAACCGGTCTTATTGACCGGTTAGTAGTTCTAGTGTTAATTGTGAAATGAATTACTAGTAGATAATGTCACTTTTGATAATGACATTTTTTTCATGTTATTTTGACTAAAATAATTATTACAGATTTAATTTTAGTTACAAAATGATATAAGTTGCAAATTCTTATAACTTTTAATGCTAAATTAATTTTTTACTTTCCTGTAAAGCATTTTTACACTTACCCCTTTCTTCAAGATGAGTGTAATGCTATTATTTGTGCTATACAAAATGAACTTAAGGTAATTGTAATAATTCTCCAAAATCTAGACCACTATAAACACTAGATTTTATTGCCTTAAACTATAGTTTCTGTCTCGTTTCCACTAATAGGTAACGAATATGTTTTGTCTCTGTCTATCTTTGACCGGTAAACGAGCTAGTGACCGTTTTGCATATTAAAGGAGTTATGGCCCAAATTTATTATTTTAGACGGAAAGAACTTGATATTACGATTATCTTGGATGTTATATAAAATTTATTAAGGGTTTTATGAATATATTTCTTTTTATAAATTGAGATATATATATATTTTTAATAGTTGACATGTGATCTGACTCCATATGATGTTAAGTTAGACTATCTTAAGAGCAAATGTATGCAACCTTCATCTGTCACTTCTCATCAGAAGAGATGCTAGGAGTGTTACAATTATATGTGGTTTTAGTAAACACACAAACATAGATATACACTTTAGTTTATTTTTGTTAATTGTAAAGTCAGCTGTACTAACTCCAAAAGAACCGTCATATGACTGGTTTTAATTGAATATTACCGACTTATAGTATATATTATATTGCAAAAAAATATCACTGATTTTATTCGAATTCTTTTGTTTATTTTCACAGTTACTTTGAGACCGTCTGCCTACCCCTAAAAAAGAAGCAATCTCTTGTTAGGTTACTTTGAATACTTGAAACTACAGAAGAAGAAGAACGTCGTGGTCTTGTTACGTTCAATATATTTGATTAAAATACTTATATAAAGAACGTGTGTCGCCGTGACAATCGAGCGTCTCGTCAAAGTCACTAATATACAGTCAGTAATATACTATTTTTTATTAACCTTTAACTACTGAGGTGGATTTAATTTCACGTAAACACTGACGTGGGGGCCCCAGAGTTCCGTACGTATATGTGCTTGTATTTAAAAATCTTTAGGGTTTAGTGTTTAATATTTAGCTTCAGTGGATGTATTTAAATAAAATAGATTAATTTTTAAATAATTTATTTGTATATAATTAACTATCATTTCAAAGCTTGGAAAACACATGAGATAATCAGCAAGAATAAATAAAATTATTTTAATAAATCGACAGATTAACTAATTAGAGTAATTCAAAAATTTTATTTTCTCAAAACTTGAGAGGCCCCCACCTCAGCAGTTGAATGTTAAGCCAAGTCTTGGACAATATTCTATCTTGCTAAACGATTTTGAAAAATGACACTTAAAAAGACGAATGTTCCTAATTCAAATCCATTTATCATTTACGGAATATTGAAAAAGTAATAAGCGGAAGAATATAATTGAAATATTTACTTTTAATGATTTCAGTTCAATATCGTTTCGAGAATGTTCCAAAAGAAAAAATACGATTTTATTTGGATTCAACCAAATTTTTTTTGGCGTTCTGGGAATTGTATGTATGTATCTATATATTTAATAATTATTAACAATACGCTTCCATTATCTCAAATTCAAATTCAAATTAGAGATAATGGATCGCTTCCAAATCTTTTATGAACTTTAATAAGTTTAAAATTCAATTATAAATTAATTTTCTTTATCGTTTGCGTTTTGTTTACTTAATTGGTTTCGTCAAACATTTGAATACGAGTATAAGACTTCATTATTAAAGATTGGAGACTATTTATTTAAAACACTTTATGCGGATTACTGTTATCATTGTTTTGATTATTACGTTCTGTATATTTATTTAGGGAGGCGGTATACTTATGTGTGTCATGTTTCTCTCTTTGCTACTCACCATCATCCATCAATCTAATTTTAATTTTGGTGATCCATAATTTGTGGTATGCTATTTACCTTATTTTTCTCTAAATTAAAATTCAGTTGTTTTTTTTTTAAATTACTTCATGTACAGGCTATGATTGACGAGTTTCTTGTGGTTTTCTTCTCGCTATACGCTTTTACGAAGTTATTGCAGAGTCTAACGCCTTTAGTGTCTCTGCCTACGCTCTGGCTTGACGCTCCCACGACGATGGATTAAAAGGATCAAAGTAAACGTTACAGTAATCCACATAGTATCTCCTAAATTAACTATATTTAAACAAATCACATTTAAAATTAAGTGGACTGACTGAAAGTTATATTGAATCAACGCGTTAATTTAAAAACAGCACAAAATGTGTAAATAAGCCACCCCCAAAACAAAAGATAACAAAACAAAACAAAAAAGTTTTCAGTTTCAGTACGAAATCGTCTTGTTTACTTGATGATTAGAAAATATCCGACGTATTTCATTAAAAAGTTCATGGACAGTAACAACTTTCAGGGGTTGGTTTTAGGGATGTCATTCATTATAATTTTATTATTTAATTATTAGTTTTGAGCTAATACTGTGATTAAGCTAGTAAAACAAAACAAAGGTCAACGACCTGAAGTGAGGGAAATTACAAAAAAAAACCCTATATAACTTCTTTTTACTTTTTTTTCCGCACTAACTAGGCCACCCTTTGATAAAACACCGCGTCTGTTTAGACATAAATAAAACTGGATTCTTGTAAGATTATAAATAAAATAAATGAATCAATAAGCTATAGAGAGTAAAAAATCAATACGAACCTATTGGTGAGGTGCGGAACTAATGATGGAATTACAAAATTTTAGATTTTTGACATTTGTTCTGTCATTGTCATCTTTATTTCTTTCTTTTTCTTTTCCTTTTATTCCCACAATGTATTGTAATAATTATATTATTTAATCCGCATTATTATCTCACATCAGGATCTTCAAAACAAAGAATAACTTATTTGGGAATTGTTCCGTTTTCAATATTAAAATGCATAGTAATGCTAATAATTTTTATTATGTAATAAACGACATTAAAATATCAAATTATTTTTATTTATAAATTTATATTTATCTATTTTTATGTTCTTTTTGATCTGCACCTATTCCTTCTGAATGCAACTTTTCTGCTGGTCCAAAAGGTTAACTGGCAGACAATGTCTAAAGGCATTTAGTTCGTCTTTTGTATGGAAGTCCAATAAAGTTTCAAATAAATAAATAGTATGTATGTATGTGTATTATTTATTTAATTAATATGTATAGACGCCTTAAATGTAATGTTTGATGATATCTTCATTAACAGAGATAAAATAAAAAAGCTGAATATAAGAATAACTTTAAATAACTTTGTTTCAAAAGGGAACTAAGTTCAGAATTCTTTTTGAAAAGTTTATTTTATTCTTTTTTTAAATAATGCAAAAGTTCATAATGTTGTTATTTTAATAAGTAATATGTATTTTTTCGTTGGCAACACCTTCAAAATGTCAAAAACGGTCGATGGTAACGGATAAAAAACTGAAAAACAAAGAGGATTTTATTGAAAAATACTTACAATAATGATCAGGAGTTTAATTTTTTTTAAAGAATGTCTATCTATATGTGGTCTGAGAACAAATACTTAAACAGATGAATATAGGATCGGAGGTGGATCCACGGATGTTACTATTTATTTTTAATAAAAAATATGTATGAAACGCATTCGTTCAATATGTTACTTCGTTATTTTCATACAAACTCGTTAGTGTTGAACGTTGACAGGGGACTGACAATCTCATTAACTTTTAATCCCCAATAACATGCCATACTTTTTATTTAAAAAAAATACATATATAACTATTTTTATAGTAAAATTATTATGAATAGGATTTGTAGAAATATTGGATATTAATGTATATTGTTTAAAATCTAGTGTTTCATTTCAAGGATAGATGGCGTCACTGTTGTTTAAGAACGTCGGAATATATGGCTACTAAAAGCTTTAGTTTTATTATTGAACGAATAAATTATTATTAATGGTTCAGAACGTTCTTTTATTAAATAATTTGTATCGGTATATCCCAAACTTATTATAAGATCGTCATTTGTCTTATAATAAGTATTTTTAATGAGCATTTCTTTAATGCGCTCATTAAATAAAGGCGTAGGCAGAATTGTAACTTGACTAGACATAATATTGTTAATAATAAACCCTTTAGCTGAAACGAAACTGATCTGAACTAAACTCAGATTAAACCTCACCTGTATTTTCTTTATGTTAATTCATAATCTAGTATTGCTTATAAAAGCAGATATGACAAATATTAAATACTAGCTTTCACCCGCGGCTTCGCTCGCATTTAAGTCATTAATTAAGTATCAAAGATATGTAAAATAGAAATGAAGTAATATGATTACGATGATAAAAATATATAAAAATGACAGACGGAAATAAGAATAAATATAGAAAAATTCCAAACAGCTAAAATTATACTAAAAAAAATTTTTTATTTTTTAATAAAATGTATCCTATGTTACTTCTAATACCTCCAAAAATATGTGTACAAAGTTTTATGATGATCGGTTAAGTTAAACAAACTCACATTCACATTTATAATATTAGCAGGGATTACTACTTTTAAATTCCAAAGTCGATTTTTCTTAGCTGAAGTTATTAGAAAAATCATCCTGTAGATAACGTGCTCATTGCTGCTACGTAGTTTTTTAATTTTAAATAAAATAATCGACGAAAAACCGCCCTTAAATGTTCAGAACTAAAGAATGCTTTTGGTTTAGAATGTATTTTTTATTACCAACGATTAGAGTAGATGTCAGACACATGCTGCGAGAGATGGATATAGAATTTTATTATGTTTTTCTTTATTATTAAAAATATAACAGCTATTAATGTTACAATTAAAATTTAATTTATTTATTACCTTTTTAATATTTGCGTTTATTCTTTTTTAATTTACAAACAGTGGGCTTATCACGAATTTAGTCTGGCTTTCGAATCGAGCTGTCTCAAGTAAAACGGATCCGTTAGCAATCGGAATCATGAATTTTTACTAACGACTAACGAGCACCAGCAATCTATCAAATGAACGAAAGATCGAGACGTTCGGAAATTAACAAAAAGTATCTAAAATATTGTAGTTCCAAATCCACACGCGGTGGCGCTGCTCAAATTTCCATACAAATCGCTTGAAGCGAACTCGGTTCGAAAGCCAGACTAAAATTCGTGAAAAGCCCACAGATCATACCTCCCTACTAATAGTATAAATGTGAATGTGAGTTTGTTTGTAACGTTTCACGCAACAACTACTTAACCGGTCATCATGAAACTTTGTACACATATTTTTGGAGGTACTAGAAAGTAGCATAGGGTACTTTTTATTAAAAAATAAAATATTTTTTATTCTAGTTTCCAACTGACTATAGTTTCAGTCGTTTGGAATTTTTTCTATATTTATTTTTATATCCGTCTGTCATTTTTATATATGCAGTATAAAATTATTTGAATTTTTGAGGTTAGGTGTCATTTTTATGGTTAGATGCCACTTTATTATTTTATGCGAGCGAAGCCGCGGGTCAAAGCTAGTATTAAATAAATTGAAAAAAAAATAGTTAGTTTTTTTTTAAATTGTAGTCAATCTTATAACCATATACTTCCGTGAGCTGAGATAACTGTTACTGTGTTTTCCAAGCTGATCCCAATACGCGCCTAGGTCAGGTCAGGTCAGATGTTATGCCTGAAAATGATAGTGCTCTCTCGAGATGGCTTAAATATAGTGGAACTAAACAGTGATATGATTATAATATGTACATTCACGTCAAGTCAATATTATGAGGTCAATAAATTTATAACGTAATGTCTTAGGTTATTCTCAAACGCGAATTTGAATTTAAAAGACTTCTTCCGGCTTACTATTGCGGCTTTTTATCCTTGCTTTAGTCTTGCTGCAATAACGATATAGACTGTATACCTCTAAATAAGTTCAAATTCAAATATAGTTACTATTTTAAATGATTTGTCCATACTCACATATGTTAAGTAACTCTTAAAAATACTATTTGATTTAAAATAAAGACTAGCCTGGACTCTGGATTGCTCTATATCTAAAAGTTAGTTGCCTGGAAGAGTAAGGCTGCCATCTCTTCTTACTCGCTGACTCTGTATTATTTTACTGTATTATTAAGTAATAAATAAATAAATAAGACTAAATATTTATAAATAACGCCTAATAATGCTTTATAAAAACAAAACCAAGATATTAGCTAAATTGAATAATTCAGGCGTTAAATTGTATTTACGACTCAAAATATAGACAAGGGAACCATATACATATTTGAAAACCATTGGATCTCAAACTTTTCAATAATAACAAAGTGGTGTCTCATTTGTAAACCGGATAACTTTAAATAACTTTGAGTGACTTTGGAACGACAAAGGCTTCAAAGTTATCGAACTAAGTAATAAGAGTGGTTTTTGTCTTAAAACCTTTAGCTTCATTCAACCTTAGAGTTGAGATCATTAATAAAGTCCCACCGGGAGCTTTGTTCACATTAATAAAATTTCTTTCTAAGTAACGGGCTGCTTAATTTTAATTCAATTTAGGATTACTAATATAACTTCTTTTACATATACAATGTTCAGGACGAGCTAGGATATCCTTTAATAAATGCCTATTTTTAAAAATATATATTTTAGTTAAGAAACACACAATCCTACTGTTATCTCTTTCTATCGAATTTACGTATCTATAAGTATGAATAGGACAAGAATATAGTATGTTATAAACACAACAAATATTGTACTGTATATTATAATAATTTGGTTTCTTGGTGTCAAATCCTCCATTGTTACTAACCAGGTCTTCACCCAGGTCTAGTCTCAATCCAAAAGGGTGGAAAAATTGGTCCAGTCGCCCTACTCCGCTCTACACAGTAACCCCGAAAAAAGTTCTTATTGCCAGTTTAAAGAAAGGAATAGAATGGACGCTATTTATATTGCCTGGGTACGGACAAGCTTCTATTATAAGTTCTGCAACAGGAAAAATAAAGTTAGACGTAAATTGATTTATCGAGTATCAGGGCGACATAAATTCAAATAAATATGACGTTTTGATGGATATTGATGAATGAGTCGAGTGCGGTATGCAATTACGTAATTTTTTTCATGCTTGTTGTTTCATTGATGAAGGGATCGTTGCTTCTGAAACCTAGTATATATATATTATTTTTTTACGGAAAGAAAAGGATGACTAATTATTATTCTTTTGTTTTACGACTTTATTCATTTTATATCATATTAAATTCAGAATTTTTACTTCTCTTCTTTTTATTTTATTAATAGCCTCAGATATCTAACGTAGACAATTCTGCCAATGCCAAGTATTCAGGCAATTAGAAGAAAGAAATTACAAAATTTTAATTTACACGTGAACCTTCATGACAAAACAAAAACCTCAAAATCTTTATACCTCTACTACACTTATTAAGTGATTCTGTAGTGAATAAATTTTTGTTCTATTTATTATTGACAGTAAGTATAATTATAAAAAATAAAACGTCCACATATGTGGCCAAGGGGGTGGAGAGATTACTCGCCTTCACTATCCTGGTTTAACCCTTCGTCGGGCGCCTCTTACAAAACTCCTTAGATCGGGCGCGGTGTCCTTGACGGGCTCATTGAGAAAATTGATTTTTTTCAAATTTTTTCTAACTAAATCTAAGATGAAAATCAAAATCAATCTTTTTTATTGAAATGTTTAGAAATAAATTTTATACAAAAAATAAAAAAAAATTCCCCTTCAAATCAGACTAAAAACTAAAAGACTTCATAGAACCTATGATTGCTATGCCTGTGAGATCGGCCGCGCCCGACGGAGGGTTAAGAAGACGAATGCACGTCCAGATAGACAGACCACTTTCCTCTTGTTAAATCCTGTTGCTTCTAACCTGGTGGTACTACCCACCTCATTCACCATCATCAGTCTGTCTGTCTATACTAATATAATAAAGAAGAAATATTTGTATTTTTGTATGTTTGTAACGATTTGGCTCAAAAACAACTGGACCAATTTCAAAAATTTTTCACCATTTTAATGCTAGATCATCACTGATTAATATAGACTATATAAATTACAGGAGGATAAATTAAGGAGGTCTCCGACGTGAGAGGAACGTCGTTGAAATATGAAAAATCATTAAACTTATATCTTCATTACAACGCGAATGAAGTCGGGGGCAACAGCTAGTCATTTATAATTTAATTGGGATAAAGTTTTTTTTCAGCAGATAATGACTGAATAGCAAAATCGCCAGTAACCTTTGCTCTCTCTCTCTTAATGTTTTAATTTCAGCTTTACTCAGAGGCACTTGTCTTCGATACAATAGGCCTTTCAGTGAAGGCCGAGATTAACTTCCATTAAGGTTTTGATGGCATATTCGTAGAACAAAATGTTTATTTTTTGTTGTTGTATTTTTCTTCTCAAGCCTAATTAAGCTAAGCTAACAACGACAAAGAATATTCTTTTTATGTAATCTCGAAAAAAAACACAATTATACAATTACAATTAATTTTATAGTAGCCTAGTATATCTGCTGCTAAGGTCCGCCTGTTTAACATACTGGTAATGTTAATACAGTGCAACTTTGATATAACGATACTGAAGGGAATCAGAAAATAATTCGTTATATCAAGTAATTTGTTACAATGAGGTGCGTTATACAGAGGTTAGGTTGGTCTACGATTAATCTCAGTTTTACGTAGGTACTAATCTGTTTTCCGTTATAGCAAAAGATTTCATTAAATAGACCTAAATAATACTTTATTTTTATATTTTGCAAAGATTGAAAATTCGTTATAAAAAGGTTTTTAACAAATGTATTCGTAATATAAAGGTATATTTTGCATTAGCTCTTACGGGCAGTTCTAGTGGATTTCGAAAAATTCGTTAAATCGAGGAAATTGTTATATTGAGGGTCGTTACATCAAGGTTACTCTGTAGTAAAAACAAGCATTAAATTTAGAATCTACTAATAAAGAGCGTTGTTACATCACGTTATCGTAAAGTTGTAAAAAAGAATCAGTAGCCGCAATAGAGAGTTTATTTTCAAACTACCCCCTGACATTTTGGCGGATTGCCCACAATTGTAGCCGCGCAAAGTTGCCATATGAGAACAAGTAATTTTGAAATTGGAATGCCGCCTAATATTTATTTTTCTTTACAATTTTTTTTTTTTTTGTTGGCAATCTTGACTGGAAGTAATTAGTTATTGGTGTTGTGTCAATGCGTAAAATAATTATTTTTCCTCCATAATTCCATTGGAAATTTTAATTGTCGGTATAAATATTTGTTTTAGGAAGTCGTCCTTGTCTTGTTAGCGCAGGGTATCCTAGTTTGGGATCAGAACATTGTTTTAGTTATTATTGTTATTATATTAATGACGATTTTTACCTTAACCGGAATTCGACACGATTCGATTCGATATTTTCTTGTAATAAATTAAAGATACGAAATGGATACTATACAATTTATACAATAAATTTCAATTATTTTAAATTTCGAAATCAAAAAACATGGTAAATTAATTCAGACAAAATAAAAGCGTAATTTCAGACATTACTATAAAAAGGAATCAGTATTTTAAAATACACTATATGTACGTAAAAATCCTTTTTTTTTTAATTCTGAATTATAATTTAGCTATCAATATGCAATGTAAACAAAATCGATCAAAAAACAATAAAACAAACTTGAAGGGTCACAATAAAATTGAAACGAGTTTCAGCGTTCAGGTGAGTCGAAGGAAAAGGGTTTACAAACTTTTATGTGTTCTCAGAAAGAGTAGATTGAATAAAAAAAAACTTTGAGGATTATATTGAAAAAACGATTTGGACTTTTTGATTAAGATTTTTGAAAGGACTTAGATTTTGATTTACGGAGAAGTGACATCTAAAAGAGATCCATTAATAGTAAATATTACTTAAACTGCGCATACGCCTAACATTAACAAAGAAGACGGAATCTGATTATCTTAATTAATAACTAAATCTTCGTTTCGTCTTGATCACAATAACTGCAAAGGTTTTGAAACATATTCAATAGTAAAATGCATTATGTCTTTTAAATGACATAAGATTATATATGTCGGAATAATGTCTATGGTATTGATGTCTATGCCTAAATGTCTATGGTACGCGAAGCTTTTGAAAATAGAAGCACAATGACTTCGTTGTGGGCATTTATGGGGCAGCGCTCGAGTTGAGCGGTCGTGTGATGCATCGCAGTTCATTAATCGAGAATAATGTTTTAATTGCTTGAGCCAACTATCTTACGCCCACATGAATGGTCTAAGATTTTGAGGTTATCTCAGATGTTGTTGACATTATACCTTCTACAATCTACATTATGCATAATTTGCGTTCTCATCCACAGAAGTAAAAGGAGCAGGTGACGCATCATAAAGAGTGTTCTGTTTTACAACTCATAATAAAATATCCCTCCAGAATAATGGGCGGCGGAGGTAAAATTTTAGGAGGTAAGTGGATCTGATGATTAGCTCTTAAATATAGGGAGTAAATTTTGTGACGGACATAAAAATAAATCTTATCAAATGTCATTTGTTTTTATTGAGTTAAAAATATATACATACCATAACCCTATGTTAAAATGCCAGGACAAGGACAACTGAGACAAACCCAGTTGTTTAAATAAACGTCCGAAAGTACCACAATACGAGTAATCTACTTACCCCTATTTTATATAAATTTCTTTTGTTCTATCATCAATAGTTTTCGCAGCACATGCGATGAAATACGTTTTATGGCAATTTTTTGGTTACATTATTGTAGTTTTAGTAAGGATCTTTATTTTTTTTCATGTAATTTATATAGCCTATTCAAATGGTGAAAGAATTTTTGAAATCGGTCCAGTAGTTTTTGAGCCAATTCGTTACAAACACACAAAAATACAAATCTTTCCTCTTTATAATATTAGTATAGAAGTATATAGTAGACTATGTATGTATATAAAACATGCAATATTGTAAACATCTCGTCCCAATGACGTCACAAAAAAGAGCATAAAATTAATTACGTGTACTGTTTTGACGCCATTAAAAGTAAAATATAAAAGGCGTCCGCCATTTTGTGTTGCCAATTAAAGCACGGAACGAGCGAATTAAATTTTTTATCGTGCATACAGGTTGCCTTTGTACCCTATGTATTATAATTTACATTATTCTATATTGTTGTTAATTAGCAATCGAAACAAATGAAATTGAATTTTTTTACTTTCTTCTAGACCTGTGGGCTTATCACGAATTTTAGTCTGGCTTTCGAACCGAGTTCGCTTCAAGCGATTTGTATGGAAATTTGAGCAGCGCCACCGCGTGTGGATTTGGAACTACAATATTTTAGATACTTTTTGTTAATTTTCAAACGTCTCGATCTTTCGTTCATTTGATAGATTACTGGTACTCGTTAGTCGTTAGTAAAAATTCATGATCCCGATTGCTAACGGATCCGTTTTACTTGTGACAGCTCGATTCGAAAGCCAGACTAAATTCGTGATAAGCCCACTGTTCACATCTCGGAACCAGGGGGGCTACTCCGGCATATCCGAAGTTTCGTGATACGGCCGTCACCTCTGTGACTTATGTGAATTTTGACTTATAAGGCCGTAAAAAGTCCTGTCAAATGTCCGAAAAATAAGCATTGAGTGGCCTATTGTAATTTCGTGAATGATTACGCGTCTGTAAGTGTTCATGAGTAGGAAACGTCCGTATTTTCGTCCGAAGTTAGTGCGCCTAAGTTTAACAGCAACGAATAGGCCCTGACAATCTGGTTGGTGCTCCATTCGTCTCCTCAAGCCAGCATAGTGTTGTCTGCGCTCAAGAGTATGGTCGTCATATGCCAGGCTTATATAAAAAATTATTCGACTATATTATTGTATAAAGAATACAGGAAAAAATGTTACATGCAAACATTTTCATTATAGACTTTTTAGGCTTCACAACATACGCATTTGATTTATAAACTTTTCTTTCATGAAATATTTTCAAACTGTAATAACATAGATATTTTGGAAAACTAGAATGATTAGTCCTATAGGAACAGGCCAAGGACATCACAAACATAAATACCCAAACTTGAAACAAATTTATAAACCGGGTATCGAACCCAGGGCTTTTGTATAACATTAACCGCAACTGAGCAAAGAAGAACCCGCCAAGATTTATCAAGATTATTAGCATTTCAAGCAAAATTGACTCTAATTAAACCGCACTTAAGGTATTATTTGACACCACCTTAGAACAATCGAGTACATACCGTATTTTCTAAGTTTATTAGAAGACCAGCGAAGTGACGCCTTAGGCATTTGTAAGTAATGGGAGCCTCTAGCCGTAAATGGGTACAAATTGCTATAAAACCCTTAACACAGGGAGAGCTATAAGCTATCATCTAAAATGTATGAAAGCTTTCTTATACAGACAGTTTTATACATTACAAATCATTATTATTTGGGTCCGTGCTTAGAAATTACGTTCAAGCATAGGTTCTCTGAGTAGAGTTCAAAACTCCAAGTGTCACTCGGCCACACGAAACAAAATAGACCAATCACGCTTGAATCATTGTTGATGTGATTTTTGACCAATGATAATAATCCATTGCAACTGTCTACTGTCACCAAGCTACTTAAGTCGTTACTTGTTAAAATATAAATAATAGAAAGAAAAAAATGCAAATTAATGTTTACAGTGGATATTAAAGAATTATTGTTTATTAAGAAATAATTTTTACTGCATAAAATGTAAGAAAATTCATTCAAGTAATGATCAGTCACAGATCATGGTTAGATTGGTTTCCTGAAAATCTCGTAATTAATTATTAATATAACAGTCATACAATTAATGAATGAAAACTGTGCAATGAAAACGGAAATATTGTGTTCGTTTAGTTGCATTTAAACTTTAATAATCACTACAATACAATTCAAATGTTGTCTCTACAAATTATGAAGATTTTAGGATTTTGACATTTGATATTCTTTTGTTCTTCTTCCGTGTCTCTTTTGCATTGTGATATTTATATTTTTAAAATCCATTTTAACCCGCAGTATTATTTTAAACAAGTTTGTCTAAAGTGGGATTAAAGTAAAAGAACGTCTGTTTTAGTATTAACTATCTTTGAGTGGTCAACAAGCCTTATAGTTTTATTCAGCAAATAAATACGACGAGCGAGCCGCCAAGATTGCTCCCACGAACACCACAAACAAAAGAGCGCACAATCCCGAAGGATTTTCGTAGAAGATTAGCCCGTCCAATTAAAAAAAAATATTCAGAGATATTTTTTAAAAAAAGTTCGGTATTTATTAAGGAAAACGTAGTGAGCGTTTTTGATAGAGTTCCAGAAAAGGTTCGGTGATTAAAAATAAATAAAATTGGTTATTTCTTGACGTTTCTATTCTATTTAGTATATAGGTCGTATTTAGAATAATATTAACATATATAGTATTATTAATAATGTTCATAACTATATACATATAAACAAGTATTATATCCAAACAAAAATAAATTCATTACCAAAATATATGTATGTAGGAAGTCCTCGTTTTACGGCGTTTCGTTTTACGTCACTATTCTTTGGTACCTAACATTAGATCAAGTCGTGTTGCGATATGATAGCGTAAAATTTTAAAATAAATCATCAGAATCTATCAAAAATGTGGACAATGTGAAATATCAGTACGAAGAGCGATCCCTCAATATCGTTCCTAGTTGTTATCCTATTAACATCCTATTATTATAGCAGGATTACATTTCAATTTATATTGAATTATAAAATTGACTAACGATTGACATTTACACGTCCTGTGATCAGTTTAGATATGAATGTTCGTGTAGCCGCTGACCTAATACAGAATATTCTAGTTTATTCACGACACAAACACGCGTGTTTTATGGTAATTTAAATTAAAAATAAACTCCCAGAAGGCAAGTAAATAAACAATTAAGCAGTCCAAACGTGAAAGCTAAAGGTCATAGAGCGAGAGGCATCCATACCTCAAAAGCATAACCCGCATTCGTCAAACAATCTGCGATTCTGAAAGTACGATTCCGATGCAAGCGACACGTGATATCAAGTAATGTAGATACAATAGTTATTATTGTTAATTAATTCCCTACATTCAGAGTGGCTTTCTGCTAAAATGGTTATTTTTATTTTTGATTACTGGTATTGTCAAATAATATGTCAGGGTCTGGCTTTTAAGCAAAAATTATTAAAAAAAACTTTTAAAAAATCATTGATAAGTATTTCTGAGATATAGATTGGCTTCTTTCAGTAAGTATTTGATTTAATGACGTATTATAATTAATTAATTAACATTTTTAATATAATAATTTTGTCAATAGTTTTATAGATTTAATTTTTTTTAATTCCTTAACAGGGTATTGATAGACAAATAATTAATTGTTTTGACATACTTTGTATTTATAATGTGACATGCAATAAAGATTTTGCATTTGAATTCAAATTTAAACTTGTCTCTGATATATTAATTGTTATGTCATTGATGTAACCAAGAATTTGGTCGTTTCAATTGACAACAATAAAAGAAATGACAATCGCAATGAAAAGACTGGAGCTTTATTGGATGCCTAATTGTCGATGACATCAGAAGTGTACCAACTCTTGTGAAATAAAACGCGGCAATTTACAAAGAGCTCTCCTCTGAGACCAGTCGTGTTAATGAACTGTGGATAATAAAATAAAGAAAGGATTAAGTAACATAGGAGAAATGTAGATTTCTCATTTTGCATTTTAATCTAGTTACCGCCTTTTTCTTTTATAAGTGACTTCGCTATTATGACTATAACTAGATATGTATTCCCTGTATTGAATATTGTGGTGCAGTTTTGAGTTCAATTTTCACTATTTATAGTCTTGACTTACGTTATTCGTGAATATGATTTAAAATACTTTTTGCGACATGTTTAAGAAAAACAGTAAGTCAATTCTATAGATTTGTTATAAAGATCCACAATGAATTATTCACAAGTAAGCTATCGTATTTTATGCATGAATAATGAGGAACTCTATCCGTACAAGATTTTTCCTATTAGAAGCTTAATTATACTAAAGGGATTGTCAAACGAAATCTATTGGACAGTCATGAACATATACGCGACGTACCATTGACGATTCATGTTACGTCATTAATGAAACTAAATGCTTGTTTGAACGTTATTAAACCTCTTAACGTTCTTAAACAACAGTGCCGCCATCTATTGGTGAAATGAAATACTATAATAATATTCGAATGAATGATGCCATTGAACACATATAGACAGTAGTTCTAATATATTTTATACTACATCTTTTTTTTAAAATTTATTTTACGTCAAAATTGGAATTGACATTTCGAATAGAAAATATTCAAATATTCAAATTCTCTTCTGGTCATAGAGTAGTGAGTAGACTAGACAGGACAAGATATTTAAAAAAAATCCATTAACGATTTGCAGATGAAACTTTATTTAATAACTTGATTGATACCGTCTTATCTAAATATATTTAACTCTTTGAGAAGTTATAAATATATTAGCCCATCTAATTTAGGAATAAAACCTAACTTGGTTTCAATTTTGTGATTTTTTGGGACCGAACTTATTCACATTGACATACCAAAAAAACACTGTTCAATAGAAATCAAAATTTAATTGACCTATGTGATATATCATTCAAGGCATATTCATATAATAAGAAATTAAAAGTAATAAATTAATATCAATAATTTTGAATAGGTACCGATATTTTTGATAATATTGTTAAGATGATTTTTGATAGCTAACGATGTAATTACGTATTATACTTTCCTTAATTTATAACAAAGAATATTTCATAGAAACTTAGAGGAAAAATAATACATACAAAATTTCATGACACTTCCCTTACCATAAAAATTAAAAAGAGTGTACTCGCAGTATAGCAAATCGAACCGCAGATTTAGAAGTAGGTCAAGATAAAAATAAAACGATTCAATATTTACAAGTCTGGATTGGCTCGCTTTTATGTTTCATGAATATTCCCCCGTATTGTTTGTTTCCATGCATAAATGAAAATGAAAATAATAATTTATTAGCATAGACACTAAAGGCGTGCACTTGCTCATCGTTAGGCTCTATCATGACGTTTATTATAGCCTGTTCATAAAATAGATTGTTGCTTAGCAAACAAAACCGGTCGAGTCAATTTGAGTCCTTTTACAGGAAAATGAAAAAACTGAATTTTAATTGATTTAAAAATTATTCATAATCTAATTTGTTGTAGATGTAACATTTATCACTAATTACATTATGACAAAATTTGGATTGATGACATCCCAAAGGATGCAGGTGTCAATATATCCTACTGGCGTTCAAATGGAGGAGGTCTATGTCCAGCAGTGGACGTCCCATGGTAGAGATGATAGGACTGTGAAGATACAAATATATAAAAAACAGACTTTTCATTTCCCTGTGAAATAAGTTTTGACTCGAGCGATGTTGTTTGGAAAGCCACGAAATGTTAATAATAGAAATATTGAATAAATGAATAGTATTCCAAATTTAAATATTTAAATTTTTCCACATCTTTTCGTTCGGACATTATTTGAAATTGCTTTTAGCATCGAACAGTCTGCTTCAGTGAGCGAATGGCTTTAATTTGAAAAGTATCTCCTTATGTACAAATGTTATTAGATATAAAATTAAATTATCATCATGACGCCTACTCAAAGTAACGTCTTCAAATTAAGTAACTGATAGCAAGAAAGGCATAAAATGTGTACGTGATGATGGCGGGACCGTATAAGTTACATATTTATTGCTCTATTTAATGTTTGCAACGTAAACTAGTGAATACTCCGCTACGCACGTATAGATGGCGCTTTCTAAAGTTTTAACGCACAACCGAGTTTAAGGCACTCAACTGTCAGTATTGTATGAAGAAATGACAGTTGAACGCCCTGAACTGCATAATGTAAAGCGCATATCCCGCTAGTAAGACGTTCATAATAAAATTGAGAGTAACGCTCCTCGTTAGGCTTCAATTCAATTTGCGTTGTGACACTGTTGGATGGAGACTCCCCGTCGTGAAACCATATTGGACCTTCTATCAATGTTATAGAGGTATGACGTCATACTTGATACCAATTAAATAGGTCAAATCGACACGCGCCCGTCACGTGATATTATTTATTATTATTGTTTGTTTGTTTGGGAGTAATGGAGTTCGCAATGGTATTTGTTTTTAAATGCGTATTATGTTTGGGACGCGTATTGTGGTGCGGGATCACGTTTGTTTTCATTGTTTTATGTTACTAAAATTAATACTGTTGTAGCTACTCATCTATATATGTATATATATAAACTATATCTTCTATTTATGTACTACTAGCTTTTACCCGCGGCTTCGCTCCCATTTAAGTCATTAAATAAGTATCAGAGATCATTTCAATAGAAATGAATCAATACAGCTGAAACTATAGTCAGTTGGAAACTATAGTAAAAAATAATATTTTTTTAATAAAAAGTATCCTATGTTACTTCTAGTACCTCCAAAAATATGTGTACAAAGTTTCATGATGGTCGGTTAAGCAGTTGTTGCGTGAAAACGTAACAGACAAACTCACATTCACATTTATAATATTAGTAGGGATGTACTCATGTAGTCATGAGATGATTGTGTGTATGTTTGTGTGCTTGGATGCATGTATGATATACTTAGGTACTAACTTTATTTAAAATTTTAAAGATGCCTAATTTAAAGCTAAATAAGAATTGTACCTGTTAGATGGCGAGAGCGAAACTTCACTTTTTATGTAAAGATTTATTTATTGCTTAAAACTAACAGCGTTCTCTGGTCAAGAGTTACATATCGAATCTCTGTTATTGAATCTTGTGGACCGTTTATATACCTTTTTGTAAATGAGTTGTAAAGTCCACTTATTAATGATTTACAAAGTCGTTAATGACTTAAAGCTAATGGCAAACAACAGTGAAGCCTATTATAAAACATTAATGAGTTATTAAAGAAACTTAACTAATTAACTTAATATACAATCATTATCAATTATAGACTAATAAATTATACTATACATTATTAATGCAAACTATAATATAACACCACACACATAACACACCTACTAACATTATATTGTACAGGCTGTGATTGGCGAGTTTTTTTTGTGATTTCTTCTCGTCTTATTAGATTCTGACTATGCGCAAGAGTCTAAAGGGCTTATGCGAAATAAAGATTTTATATATACCTAAAAAACTATTAACAGTCTTATAGTAAAACTTATAAGTTGTTATTGTAATGTAGTTTTATATGAAGTGCAGAAAGAAAGTAAGAGAAGTGAAGTTGCTACAAAAAAACGACAATCTGAAGTAATTGATGCTTGTCTTCAATACTCTCAAGTCCCTTATTCGAAGGTCAACGGTTACTTAATATAAACACTATCGCCAGAACATAGAATGTAATAAAGTAGCATTTTATTTATGTCTTTTATATGAGTATAATTAAAGATATATATCATGACCGGGAATCGAACTCGGAACTTTGTATAACACACTGAAGCACTGAATAATAGCAATGTTTCTTTAAACATAAACTTTTGTCGTTTGAAGAGAAATACCAGCGAAATTTAACTTGCTTATCGTGGGTATTTGTTAAAAAATTAGTCGTTAGTAGGGTTTTCGTGTGTTATCTTTCTTTTAATTACGGTTAACAGATACATATTATTTGAGTAGATAAGTATTTTGTATGGAATAGTTAACAAATTGTATGCGAACCTATCGGTGAGGCGCTGAACTAAAATTCTATATTAAAGATATGTAGACTTATGCCTAGGGATGGTGAAATAAAGGTCCTTGGTTACCTCCTTGAAGTACACCATCGTGAGTTAAACCCAGATTTCAAGCATAAAGAACTGTCAATTAGAGTAACAATTTCCCTATTTTTATGAACAAAAAAGCCAACAGTAAAGATTTTTTGGAATAAACTTTTCCTTTAAGGAACTCCCAGTTGAGTAAGTTGATCAAATATTGAAAAAACGATTCCGGAGAAGAAGAAAAAAACGGAAATCTTATCCGCGGAAAAAATCATATCGCTTAAATCAGCTGGGACGTTCTTCTTTTTAAGAGCTCTGCGTAAATAAATGGGGATATTGTTTTTGTTGAAATAATCTAAATATTTTATTATTTATCATCTTTTTTTTATTACAGTTTCATTAAATTATTTTATTTATTCGGTTAGTTTATGAACCGTGTTAATGGTGACTGAAAAATACTCAATATTAAAAAGTCGTAAGTGCAGTTATTGGAAATATTAAAGACTGACATTATTGTACGTCATGTTTCATAAATCGAGGCTGTATCAGATCGCTTTCATAGAATTCAGGCTAAACTGAGTTTTTTATTATTTCTATTTGCATATTCCATGACTGTAACCTTTTGAAACATCGGATTAAAAGCAATCAAAAATAAACGCCATTGTAAGCCGCAAAGTCTAAGTTATTGGATAATAAAATATAGAATTCCACTATAAAAGATTGCTTTACCAATACACATTTTGCGCATCTGCGAAATGAAAACACAATGGTACTCAACTAAGTTACTCGCGTTAACGATAAGAAATAAAATTTGAATATACTAAACAAAACACAATATTCAAAATTGTATTCTTAGGGTACCGTAGGGAAGATTACAAGATACGTAGGGAAACAGATTTAACACTAGAACTACCAACAGGTCAATATGACGTTATTTTTTGTAAACGATTTTATTTTTTACAATTCTACAATAATATATTTAAATTATATTTAAATACTTTGCAAGCACAAGTCATCCGGTCATTTTGAAAAATAGGTCGTATTGACCGGCTTGTAGTTCTAGTGTTAAATTTTCCATTCAAATATCTGGCTTTGTTACGAGATAATAATGATGTTGATAGAAAAAATATCACAAAACAAAAGGAACCTTCAAAACGCAAAATCGAACTCGAACTTGACCATAAATATTTACTTTGAAACATATTTTAAACGTTTTAAATCTAAATAATTGTTAAACATTTTTACAAAACATCAAAGGGGTGTTTATATGATTTTTACAACTAATAAAACAAAAACCAACGCATGAAACTAAAACATATTCCTTTAAAATTATAGGTATACTTAGAAGCGGTAACAAGTAATTATGCTCGAAGTTATTTGCTTAATTAATTATATTTCATTAATTTTAACAATTGTACGGCTTACTATTGCGTTTATTTTGTTTAATACAATCCGAGATTTTATAAGTTATGCTACCATCAGTGTCGCACGGACAAAATTACTGCAAAGCTTTTAAAACGTCGAATTAAAATAAACTAAAAGTTAATCTAAGTCTTTAAAATTAATTAAAAAGGAAAAACGCAATGGCTGACGCCTATTGACCTTGAGAAAGCCTATCCTTGTCGTTTGTATGCAAATGAGCAAAAGAGAAAGCGCATTGCTAAAATATTCAAAGATATAGCTGTCTAATTCTTACGCCCGCATTCGGAAACAACGCTCGAGTATAGATTCACTGATCTGTGGGCTTACCACGAATTTAGTCTGGCTTTCGAATCGAGCTGTCACAAGTAAAACGGATCATGAATTTTTACTAACGACTAACGAGCACCAGCAATCTATCAAATGAACGAAAGATCGAGACGTTCGAAAATTAACAAAAAGTATCTAAAATATTGTAGTTCCAAATCCGCACGCGGTGGCGCTGCTCAAATTTCCATACAAATCGCTTGAAGCGAACTCGGTTCGAAAGCCAGACTAAAATTCGTGATAAGCCCACAGAGCTCAAAATTTCAAGTCATTGGCCATACAAAATAAAATAGACCAATCACACGCTTGAGAGATTGTTGACGTGAATTTTGACCAATAAAAATAATCCATTGCAACTGTTTACTATCACCTAGCTGTCATTACACGCATTTATAAGAAATCGTTTCAATTGTTACTTATTAAAATACAAATTAATGCTTAAACTGGATATTTTATATTTAAGTATATGAAAATTATTGCTTTCTTGCTTGGAATAAAATGCAATTTAAGCTCAGTTTCTACGCTCAAGTAATGATCAGGTAAACTACGCTCGAGCATCATTTTTGAATACGGGTGGGCCTTAATATGTAAGGTAAATGTAGGTCTACTACACATAAGTACAAGTCAAAGGTCCCCTTGCTTGATTAATCCGAGATAACCCCATGTTAACTTGCCGTTTAAACAGAACACGCTTTGTTGCAGCAGTTTTAACCAAACCCAATACAAATTCCGTGGAATACAACCTATGAAAATATATATATACATGTTTTTTTATTTCATTTATGAATAAAACAGCGATTAAATTATATTTGTATATATTAAATTTATATTTGTGTATGTTCATATGTATTTAGTTTTCTATTTAGTTCTTCTCCTATGACAATTGGTCATCTGGAAGAAATTACTTTCAGTGATGAGGTCGCTAATTGCTTTAAATTTGTTTATTATTTGTTAAATTGTAGTATTTTTTTAAATCAATAAAGGATTTATTATTATTATTAGACAGCTCTACAACACACTATTGTGTTTTATTCGTTCTCACCTCAAATATAATATTGTCTCTCAATCTGCTTCCTTCTACAGTGGATCGGCTGAACATATCTTTATTGAATTAAACTTATCTTCTAAGAAATTTCTACTCGGCGTAGTTTATGCACCGCCCACAATTGACTACTTCGGCGTTCTAGAACACCTTCTCGAAACTCATCTTCCATGTTATGATAACTCCCTAATCATGGGTGATTTTAACACCTGTCTTAACAAAGATGACTACCGCAGCCGCAAACTAAAATTGTTAACATCCTCTGCAAACTGTACCATCTTACCTCTTAACCCTACTTACCACATCCATCAATGTAACAGCCTCCTTGACCTTATCCTAACTCCCAATTCTTGCAAAATCGCTTCACACGGTCAGCATCCAGCCTCAGGTTTTTCAAACCATGATCTTATTTTTGCATCCTATAAACTAAAAACTCAAAAATTTAAACCTAAGGTGATTCTACAAAGAAATTTATCGAAGATGGATGTGGAAGCACTACGCTCAGATGCTATTAATGTAGACTGGCAACGAGTTGAGCTTGCCGAAACACCCGATGAGAAGGTGGCTGAATTTAACCGTCTTATTGTTGCTCTCTATGATAAGCATGCGCCAATACACCCTGTGCGAATGAAACGACCTCCCGCTCCATGGCTTGACGATGATATTAGGGCAACAATGAAACGTAGAAATCGCCTAAATCTAAAATACAAAAGGAATCCGAGTGAGATTAACTGGGATAACTTCAAGTCAGCCCGTAACAGGGTAAATCAAATGTGCAGAAATGCCAAACGCAAATTTATACACAAATCAATAGAAGACGCAAGTCCACAAACAATGTGGAGATTTTTGAAATCTCTAGACATTGGCAAAAATAAATCAAATTTTAATATCTCATCAGATCTAAACGGCCTAAATAACTACTTTGCCTCTCTCTCGGGTTCCATTGATCCCATTTTAAAATTGAACACTATAACTTCATTTGAATCCATTCCTCTCCCTCTCCATGATGCTTTTACATTAGAACCTTGCACAGTCAGTGAGACTAAAAAAATATTTACCTCTCTAACAACGAAAGCTGTTGGACATGACAATATTGGTCGCTCTCTTTTATTCCCTCTTCTCGATGTTGTTCTACTTCCGATCACTAATATTGTCAACTGCTCCTTAGCGTCTGGTATTTTTCCCGATACCTGGAAAAAATCCTTTGTCGTTCCCATCCCCAAGAAATCAGCTCCCACGGAACTTTCCCATTATCGTCCTATTTCGGTCCTCCCCTTCCTCTCCAAAGTCATAGAAGTAACTGTGCACCGACAGCTTTCTACGTTTCTCCAAAAAAATACTCTCCTTAATCCTTATCAAAGTGGTTTTCGCTCTTCTTACAGTACCTCAACTGCATTAATAAAGGTAACCGATGATCTCAGAGAGTCTGTAGATAACGGTAAATTGTCTCTTGTAGCTCTTCTCGACTTCAGCTGCGCATTTAATTGTGTCGATTTCGATATTCTTCTCTCTATTCTCCGTACTCTCAATATCTCGAACACTACCTACCAATGGTTTCGCTCCTATCTTCACGGGCGCCAGCAGTGTATTAGGCAGGATGAACTTTGCTCCGACTGGTGTACCCTCACTGCTGGAGTCCCACAGGGAGGATCCCTTTCGCCCCTCCTCTTCTCCATTTTTATTAACTGCATTACTTCCTCCTTAAATTTCTCTTCATATCACCTGTATGCAGATGATATACAACTATATCTTAACTTTAAGTTGGGAGATGTCAGCGACGCCTTTTCGAATATGAACTCAGACTTAGAAAACGTCAGCCTTTTTGCTCATAAACTAGGTCTTAATCTCAATGCGGCTAAAACGCAAGTAATGGTGACAGGCACTAGGCAGGCAATTAACAAGTTAGACATGAGTGCTCTTCCTCCACTCATACTAAACGGAACGAAACTCACCCTAAGTCCATTCGTTAAAGACCTTGGTGTTTTCATTAATAGCGATCTCACCTGGAATAAGCAGGTGGGTGAGGTCAGTAGGAAGATTTTTGCAGCCATGCACTCCTTAAAACGTTACCAAAATTTCCTTCCCATTTCGACCAAACTAACATTGGTGAACTCGCTTCTTATTCCAATCATAGACTATGCTGACGTGTGCTATCCAGATATCTCAGAAGAACTACTAAATAAACTAGATAGGCTCCTTAATCTGTGCATTCGCTACGTATACGGCCTTCGCAAATTTGACCATATTTCAGATTATAGGAACCAATTAAACTGGCTTAGCATACGTCATCGTAGAACTTTACATCTGCTAACGCTGCTATACAAAATTCTCAACAACCCCAACTCGCCACCATACCTACGCGATCGGTTCCAATTCCTCTGTGACTCGCACACGCGTCAATTACGTTCTGCAGTCAACAACCAACTTACCATTCCTCTGCACAACAGTGCTAAATACGCCGACTCTTTTACCGTAACCGCTGCCCGTCAATGGAACATGCTGCCCGTGACAATCAGAAACGTCCACACTGTCACGGCTTTTAAAAAATCGCTATTCCAACACTTATTAATTAAACAAAAAAATACATGACACGTATACTATTTATTTATTTATTTATTTATTAAAAATATCTATAATTTATTACACAAATTATCTATTAATCATTTTCTGTATTTATGTATATATTATACATAATATATTAATATTATATTAATATTAATATTCATACACAAACTAAATATCCTCTATACAACTTCCTTCTTTGCACTACTTTTCTTCAATTGTTTCTTCAGATCGGTTGGCTGGTAGAAAATGCCACTCACTCCTTAAACATCTGCCTTTTAGTCCCAAAGAAAGATGGCACTTTTCGATTTTGTGTTGATTACCGCAAACTTACAGAGAGTGATACTTACCCTCTACCTGTTATAGATGACTTACTGCAATATACAGGTAGGAGCTGTTTTATGAGTACCTTGGATCTCCGTTCGGGTTATTGGCAAGTATCTGTTAAAACTCAAGATAGAGACAAGACAGCTTTTGTGTCACCATTTGGTGTACATCGTTTTGTAAGGATGCCATTTGGTCTTAAATGCCCCAGCAACCTTCCAAAGGTTATTGACCGATTATCAAGTTTAAAAATATATCTATATTAGGTTACATTGATGATCTTATTATCATTTCAGAATCATATGATAAACACCTTAAAGATTTACAGGGTTTTTGAAAGGCTCGATTATTTGGCCCTGAGCAAATCGAGACAAATGTGTTTTCATCAAGTACAAAGTTAAATACCTTGGTCATTTAATTACATCTCAAGGGGTTTCTCCAGATCCAGATAAAGTTGCTGCAATCAGAGAAATGAAGGCACCCACGAACATAAAACACTTAAAGAGTTTTATACAGACATGTTCATGGTTCCGTAAGTTTATACCCTCTTTCTCTCAAGTGGCGCAGCCATTGAGAATGTTGACGCGAAAGGATCAACCTTGGGTGTGGAAGAAACAGCAGATGGATGCATTTATTGAGCTTAAAGGGTTGCTTACCTCAGCCCCCATACTTATACAACCCGACTATAATAAACTATTTATTCTCCGTACGGATGCCAGTGGTTATGCTGTGGGAGCAGCTTTACTCCAGGGGGAGACACCCTGTGAAGAGCGACGAATAGAATCTCTCTAGTCTCGACTCCTTACGGCAGCCGAAAGAAACTACTCCACTACCGAACGCGAGGCACTCGCTGTAGTATGGGCATTAGACAAGTTTCGAGGTTATGTTGATGGTCATCCTGTCTGCGTGCGCAGTGACGATCAGCCATTAAAGTGGTTGTTTACAGTAAAATCGCCGTCAGGACGACTCGTGCGGTGGGCGATGAAGCTCCAATCTTATGACATTCGGATTGAATTTCCAGACAGGCGTCATTATGTCATTGTCTATTTGAACACCTGTCCCATACATCCTAAGCGTAAGCGAGGACGCCTTCGAAAATTTCAGGACTTTGACCTGTCATGAGGGTATGTTTACAGGTCAAAAGGGGGAGCATGTAACACTACGACAAATTTTAAAATGGCAACACTAGTTTTCCGTTAGGGTAAGCGTGGTCGGCCATCTTGGTTGCTTGTGTTAAGTTAGTTTTCCGTTAGCAGTGCGTGTTTTAATTGTTTTTACCCTGTACACAATATTAACATGCTTCTTAATTTTTAATTTAATGAAATAATTGTTTTACAAATTAAAATAATTGAAGATTTATTTCAATTTTCATAAACAAATATATATTCACTATTTGTTGGTCAAAGTTGATAATTTTTATACCGATACTCTACATTTCAAAATGTATTAAGGACTTTAATATGTTCATATAGTTTTGTTTGTAGTTAGATATTATTTTACGTATGTTAATCTTTTTAAAATACATAAATTAAATATAAACATAAATTAGTTTTTGTTATAAAAATATAATTAGCGACTGGTATAAAAGCACTAATCTCATATCCATCAAAGGTTCTAACAGTTACATTTGCCTTCGGGCTCTAATGTATGTAATTATATTGTCGAATCTATTATCTAAGTTAATCATATTAAAGTCAACTATTATTGCGGATTAAAATCTTCTTTTTGATTCCGGAATTGTTTACTAAAGCAGTAAACAGTAATTTGATTGAGTAAAATTTCTTCTTACGTCGCCGTTTAAATATATATGAAGGATAATTATCCATTAATTTTGTCGTCACATTGCAATTCTGCGTACAAGTTTATTTACCGAATTTATTCCAAATAACCGTGGAATAAATAAACTATGCATTTATTTCGAAAGATTATATCACACTTTAAGTATTCAGTTAATAATTGAACCAATTCAGAAACGTTTTAACCCAACCAGTGATGGTAGAATGAGGACTACATAAAAACAGGTTTGAACACGAATATACTATAGATAGATACAATTTACTTACGCTAAATCTTTTACAGGTGCATTTGAATCAGCCATATTTACTACAGGAATCTGAAACAATTGGGAAACATAACATAATTACTAGAATATCTAACCATTATTTAAAACAATGCTTTCATAAAGACAATATGTTAGTGTGGTTATACAAAATTTTTCTTTAAACCCGCTATAAGGCGAAAAGCACACGAAGCATAAGAGGATCATACAAAATATTATAAAGACATGTAAGATGAAAAGACATGCGAAGTCGAATTTGAGTTACTGTATTGAGAGACGTCATCATATTTATTCATAATATCCTTATATATATGTTATACACTAGCATTGGCACAGAATCCAAGCTCAATTTACCCACTAGCTGTTTTGTGCAGATGATTATCATCTAAGTCTTGCTAGGCTCTACTACTAAACCTAATATTTCAGATTTTTCGATTTATTTCGCTTAACAACTGCAAGTCGTCTTCATACAGATGGTAGGAACTGAAAGTAGTTATCAGTACAGAAAACAGGAAAAGGGATAAAATGCCTCCTTCGGCAGATCGGCAGTTAACGAGCACCAATTTGAAAATTGATCGTTCATACGAATACGTTGGCGGCGCCCACGAAGTGTGCGTCGAACCGCTGAGAAGTAATCTGTGAGACATTCAAAGAACTTCTTATGGCTAGAAGTATATCGTGATCTACACAATTAAAAGCATTATTAAAATCAAGGAGAGCAATTAATGTGAGCTCTCCCCTATCCAGAGCCAATCCGTGTGATGAGCGAAAACCAGATTGAAACCCATTAAAAAGAGGAATTTTATTTAAATAGGTAGTGAATTGACGATGTAGTATTCGTTCAAGAATTGAATTGAAGAATGAGAAGTGCACGACCAATATTGACAATACTGGCATAGTGGATGGCATAAAGTGGTTCTCAATCATACACTTATTTTGATGAGTTGATAGTAAGCTTAAAAAACCAAGGGTTCAGGTCTTTAGACACGAGCATAGACAGTTTTCATTAAAATAATTGAGTGAGCCTCATAAAATTCTTAAGATGTACATATTATATGCATCAGATTAAAATAAGACAGAGTGCACTGAATATCTGAGTTTTCTATTTCAGCGATCGAGCCTGAGATTAAATGAAGACTTGTGTTTGGGAAATAAGTTTGGCTGCCAGTCCCATGAGGTGCTGAGTCTCTCTACTTCTATAAGGTAAAGTTTTCAAGAAATTGTCTAAATTCAGCAACACATTTAAACTAGAAATGAAATTTATAAATTGATTTCAGAATTGATTGACAGTACATGAGCTTGCCCTTGAGGAAGAAAAATGGGGTACCAGGTAAAGTAAGACTAGATACTAGAATAGTAGCAAAAAGAATTTATTATTTGAAACTTTACCGTCAACAGACATGTCTAAGGGGAGTGAGAAAGGATTATTAAATAACAATAATAATAATATATGATGTGCTTTTAGGCCGGTGCTTATTTTAGTGCTGATAGTGAACTGGCATTAAATATTGGACTATATGATTCACTATTGCATCTACTTTTTAATATTCAATCCCGCTATGACCACAATGATTGTAAACCATCTGAAGCATCACATCAGTTATAAGAGAAAGAACTCAAAAAGTCTGAACCAAACTATACTATATAGACACTGATTGAAATGAGCTATTGTGTCACAGTTTTACGATTTGGACAAAAAAACAATTGAACTGAGCTAAAATGATTATAGGGACTCGAATTGTTGAAACCAGTTTCATTGATTGGTTT
>JAPWLS010001770.1:0-63376 GCA_028551675.1 Tineola bisselliella
CAATATACGAAGATGGCAATATAGTTAAACGTCCGATGTCATTAACATTAGCATCATTCGCTATCGCATCTTGCAAATGAATATGTTCTTCAGATCTTAATTTTGCTTGGTTGAAACGAATAAAATTAAGACGTTCAGTTTCTATTCTGGCATACATCATCAACGATGTACTGATGATATAGTTTACCACATTTCAAGATATAATTTTGTTCTTGTGGACGAATCATCAATCAATACGAATAAAAATTCATGGCACTAATTTTTTTCTGTACATGTAGACCTGAAAAAAAGTACAAACTGTGACTTTAGAAATTTATACAAATGATGAAATGTCAACACACTGAAAATAGGTTAATTATTTACGTGTTCGTGGATCAATCATTGGTATATTGATATGGTAGCCATCGTCACCTTTCCAATGCACTATTGTGTATTGTAATGCATCGTAACCACGATGAAGTTCCGAAACACGTTGCAATTGCTCATTTCTGCGATGAAGTACAATATCACGGGATTGAAACTGATCACCAAGAATTACAATTACAACCTCATCAATTGTCGGTGCATTGAATCGCCTTTCATATTCTCCAAAAGGTGTTCTATCAGCCCTTATTACGATTTTGTGATTATCAGATGGCATACGATCGAGAGCAATTTTGAACAATTGAACTAATGCATTATGCTGATGGAAAACCCGTGTACCTCAAGAATAATTTTTCGTCTTGTATTCAAAACAATTGCACAACGTTGATCCAATTCACGATTTTCATCACCAATAAAATAAATTTGCAAAAATTTATGATCAGCGTCGGGGTATGGCAATAACGAACCCGCTTAATGATAAATCTGGCCCTGAATCTGTAACATGTATGCAATTTTAGGTAGATGTTGTATCATAATTATCATAAACATGGGACAATCATTACGTTCACGCTGCGATGCATTAGCTTGTGCGCGTTCATCTGCAGTCTGTGATCGTCTTAGTAATGCCACATCATTTGCATTACGCGTTCGACGACCTATATTTGCTCGTCTGGCTCGTGGCATTTTTCCTTCAAATAAAATAGAATAAATCATATTTAAAACAAATTGCTACATTAATAGTGGTACACAATATGTTTTTTCAAATAAAGAAACACACATGTATACATGTAATTCACTTCAATAGTTCAAAACTTACCGTTTGTGCAAATGCGTTTGACAATTTAATTCAAATAAAGCCTGTAAACGATATGAAACACCGACGGCTCATAACATAGTACATTTGAACAAAAAATATAAACACAAAAAAATAATTATCGCTGACAATTTTCTTTAATCGAATCACGTCCAAAATGAAATGACAGCATGAATGACATAAAAATTTTCTATTATTGTCAACACTGAAAATAGTTTCAATTTGTTACAAAAAATGTAATAAATTAATTATAAATTATTAAGACCATTAATCGAAATATAAACTATCCTATATCTCAAGTTAGACCAAATTACACATAAAATGCCAACTTTCATCGAAATCGGTTGACTTGGTGAAGAGTTCACTGGGAACATACATATGACACTGGATTTATATATATTAAGATTATATTATATTGTATTATATTATATTATATTATAGATGCGTGTATAAATATTTTAATTAGGTATGAGTTTAAATCGTGTATGTTGAGATGGCCAACCCTATATATTGTGAATGTATGTACTTACTATACGTCTGTATATATATGTATGTATGTATATGTCAATGTGATTTATTTGATAAATATCCTCTTTATTTTGTAACGAATTTGTCTTCGGCATCCCTCTTTGATATCGATGGCGTTTGAAGTTTCGCCGCCGCAAATATTTTCGATACGAAAGGAAGATGGAAAATTAAAATTATTCTCATTTTTTCTTTTCTTTGTTATTCCGATTGCCGCTATCTGTTTTGGGTCTTTTGTGGATTTTCTTTGTTGATTGTGTTAGGATGTTTCGTGTGTAAGCCGTAGAGGTCGCTGCTGCTTGTTGATCGCACTCTGGCTCTAAGATATGTGTGTTCGGATCATTCAACCGATATTCCGATTAATTTCAAAATAGTCTCTTTCATACAAAAACTCATAAGCGCGACATTCTTGTGGTTGGGGAAAAACTCGTCATGCCTTAAGGCTTAGATTACGTCGGACATAAACGTCACGAGATGATGGCTGACGATGACTAATGGCTCAAGGCTCACACTCATCTTTTATGTGACTTCCATGTGCTTATTTTTAAATATATATATATATATGTCGGTTTTGCTTCAATGTTTTACATATATTTCGGGTTTGCATTTCTATTTTTTTTTTTTTTGGTTCTATATATATAGGTATACAGTTTTAATTAACTTAAAGGGATTATAAAAATGTTTATTTAAAGCGATTTTGACAAAATTAATATACATACAGTTTAAATTTCATGTAACGTCACTCGATTTAACAACACACTCTCTAAGGCGTCGAAATCACTTCTATATAGAGTTCTTATATATAGAGTTTATACTGTATATTATTGAAATAAATCCGCATATTATCGTACTAAATATAAAAATAGTTTCGCAATATTTAGTTCTATACTGGACGTAGTAACTAAGCTCACTACAAGAGCTCTTTGTGGTATAGTATAACAGTTTTGTATATGTCGTCGACAGAAAAGAGGTTGCGGCGGCAATGTACAACGGCAATAAATCTGTCAAATTTAAATTTGAAATGAAAGAAGAGAGTAACGCGAGGGACGGAACGGATGTGTGTGCTTAGATTATAAGGATTTTATAATATGATGTAAATATAATTTTCAAGAGTTTTTATTTAATAAAGTACAGTCCAGTACTCTATTGGCTACAGCAGCTATTCTCAAAGTGGTGTTCCGCGGAACCCTAGGGCTAAAATACTGCAAAAAATACCTACCAAAGGGAGATTATAAGGTTACATCTAAATATTCCAACTAAATATTACGTAATGTTACATTGCAATATGATTATTCATAAATACATATAAATCAGTTTTTTATAATTATATTAAGGCTTTTTCCTTCGCCAAAAAAGTTTGAGAACCACTGGGCTACAGTATCTACCTAGGATGCTGTACTACGAATGTATTGGGAGGTATTTTAAAAGTGTTATCTTCATTATCAGATGTTACGAAGCTTTTATTAATAGCCAAAAAGTGTAGGAGAGACTTTATTAACGTACAATATTTAAATTTAAAAAATCTCTCGAGTCAATTAAGAAGTTCGAAAACTTAATCTAAAAGATTTTTCCTTTGTTTTATTTTTCGAAGGAACTTTTAATTTCCTTCATTAAAAGTTTGAAGTGTTTTCAATTAAAAATATTGAAATTCCCGTGCAGTTATCGGGAAGCTGCGTTCGGCCGCTGACAAACTTTATTGATTAGCTATTCGGTGCATGGAAGGTAATTTATTAACTTTGTGCTTGTGTCCATAATTAGGCTCTCGGTTAAAGCACACCATTAGATGTCATCTTTACAAGCGTTCAAACAATTTAAGAATTAAATTTCCTCCTATTAAAATTAAATTAAAATTAAAATTAGTTTGTATAATAGTACTCCTTTTTATAATATACTAGTTCCTACTCGCGGCTTCGCTCGCATTTAAGTCATTAAATAAGTATCAGAGATAATTTCAATAGAAATGAATCGATATGATTCCAAACAGCTGAAACTATAGTCAGTTGGAGACTGTAGTAAAAAATAATATTATTTTTTAAATAAAAAGTATCCTATGTTACTTCTAGTACCTCCAAAAATATGTGTACAAAGTTTCATGATGATCGGTTAAGTAGTTGTTGCGTGAAAACGTAACAAACAAACTCACATTCACATTTATAATATTAGTAGGGATAGTTCTAATGTAATTATGTAGGTATGTTTTATAAATAAATAAAATGATTCCTATTGATTAGAAAAAACACTTTTTTTGTCACATCGATCATTCAAAACAATATTCTCTATATTATGATTGATCACAGTGATTTTATCACTCCTTTAACATAGATATATTTATTTACAAACAAGTATTTTTTTATTTCTCTGATACTCTACACTGTTATAAAGCAATGGAAGTAGTTACAACTATCGCTTCGACTGCCTCGAACAAAGCCTAAACTAAGTAGGAACTATCGATCCGAGTTCATAAGAAACTTGTAATGCCTCTCAAATTACGATGTCAGTAACACCATATGCTGTTAACTGTTAGGAAATGGATACACTTCAACTCAACTTTGGTTACTTTACGGTTATGTTAACAAGATCAGAAATAGCTCATTCCTTAATGCAAATTTTCAGTACTATATAGAGAAACTTATGTGAAATAATATTGCGAATTAAAATGCATTTAAAAAATATAATTATCACAACGCAAAAAGACACTGAAGAAAAACAAAAGAATGACATGACATATGAAATGTCAAAATCTTCATAATTTCACAGTTCTTTATTTAAAAATTAAAATATGCGGTTTACAAATTTATAATAACCTAACATGTGATGACCTTCCACCTGATGTTAGGCTTTAGTGCTTTGTGGAGGGTTATTTTAACCATGCCGAATTAAGGAGTCGAAGTTTAGTATCCAATTTGATCCAGGTTCATTATTAAGAACGAATAATATAGCCCAAAAACACAGTGAAAATATTCTTGCGCATAGCATGGTAGCCAATAGAACAAGTGGACTGTATCCAATGAAAACTCTTAAAATTCTATTTATCTAAGCACACAAATCCAAGTCCTAATTCGAACGTCCCTCGCGTTCCTCTTTTGTTTCATTCCAAATTCAAATTTGACAGTTTTATTTATAAAAATATATACCTAATTAACATCGCCGCCGCAACTTCTTTACTTTCGACGACAGTCTTAATCTACAAGATTTCAGAAAGGCATATGACAAGAAGTAACACTAGAAACTCTACAATCATAGCTTGTACAATATAATTTTAGTATTAGTAATTATTATATTGCTTAGCTTTAAATTTAAAAAAGCTAATTTCTACTCAATACAATGTAAATAAAGCTAGTACCTAAGTATATAAGCACACTAACATACACACAATCATCTCAGTAATATAGTATTAAAACATGCATTCTTATAAGAAAAGTCATATTCAATCAAATTAATACAAAAATTAAATTTTAACAAAAAAACACACGAAGTAAAGATCTGATAAAAATCCAGGGAGCTTAAACTAGCTATTTAAAAAGAAGTGTTATGGTGGAAGGAGCACAGTTCTATAACGCATTACCTACCACCTAACATAACTAATATTAGAAATATTAGTAAATTTAAATATGAATTAAAAAAACACATAATGGGTTTGAGTGCCTTGTGATGGTGTTGTCAATATTCTACGTACGATATGTTTATTTATAGTTATTATTATTATTATTATCTCAATTAAGTGAATTTTTTGTAATTCTTTTTGAGCAAATAAATGTCTTAAACCTTAAAACTAACTTTAACCCAAGTGTTGAGTAAACAAGTTCACAAGTCATTAATATCTCCATAATAAAATAAAATGAGCCGTCACGGGACGCCTGGCAGATGTGAAACATCGAGTTTATTCAAGTCATATGCGTAAAAGACAAGATTACAACAGGAACTAATTATTGCTTAATGAAACAATTCAATACTATGAATTTTTTTACAGAAAATTATGACTATTTATTTAAGAAACATTTATTTATATTAAATACAAAAATTAAAAATTCGAAAACTTCTTAAATGATATAGATTTCGGAAATAACTCGATAAAATAAACTCGTCGCCACGTCAACGATCCGGTTTATACCCGCATCAATAGATGTTTCACATCAAAAATGCTTTATTTTATTTCCTATTATTCGCGTCTCACATTAGGAGGCAATCAATAACACTATAACAATCACTACATACGATATTATATCCAGGGGCCCTATTCTGATATACTTGCTTCACGATCATTATAATACAATAATTCTTGTATTAAATGTAAACGTATTGACTTTGTTCTAGAATAAGGTACTATTAGAAGATGGGTTTAATAAAAAAAGTGGGTATTTCCAAGAAATTTTATAACTATATGTATAACAAATATTATATATTCATTTATAACGAAATATTGTATGTTACTGTTATGTACTGTATGTATTAATGTTCGAAAGAGCACTATCTACAGCAGCCATTCTCAAAGTGGTGTTCCGCGGAATCCTAGAGCTAAAATACTGCAAAAAATACCTACCAAAGGGAGATTATAAAGTTACATCTAAATATTACGTAATATTACATTGCAATATGATTATTCATAAATACATATAAATCAGTTTTTTATAATTATATTAAAGCTTTTTCCTTCGCCAAAAAAGTTTGAGAACCGCTGATCTACAGAAATACAGTCCTAGGATTAGTTCTGTAGATATAAATATTGTATATAGGGCTTTTGTATTTGATGATATAAAGATTATTATTATTATTAAAACAAAAGAAGTCCATTATAATATTAAATTTCTGTTAACCCAGAATAGGCAAAGGGATCTGCTAAAACACGTTCAATGTGCAATCCATCATAGTTGATGTCGGAATTGGTGGCGACGTTTTTTCCCCCTTATTTTCTCCGCAAGCGAATAGAAATTGCCTTTTTACTGTTTGTCCCACGAACACGGCAGCCACTTGATTAGGACTGACATTTGGTAGACCCCTGTATACACACATACCTATAATAAAATAATATTTATAATAGCAAGATAGTTGCAATGTCATGAACCAATGAAAGACATGTAGTATACTGCTATGCCGGCCTAATGAAATGAAGTATACTTCACACACGATCACACTCAGCTCATTAAACTATATGACTGTCCCAACAGATGAATTTCTTCGTGAAACATAAATTAGATTCTTACATAAATTTTAACTATACAGTAATACCCCGCTTTACGTGATCCCGTTATGCGCGGTTTCACTATAACGCGAAATTCAAATTAATTATTAAATTACGCGAAAGAGTGTGTATAAACATAATGTAGTCTTTCAACTTCTCTATGGTTGCGGGAATTTCAGTTAACGCGATTTTTTCCGGAAATTATCCCTCGCGTAAAGCGGGGCATTACTGTAGTTCTATGTTCAAGTTAGGATGTCCTGCGCTATGGATGGACAAAAACAACACAATTTAATTATTATTATTAATTAATAAATAGATCAATAAGGAGGTAGAATATTTTTTTAATATACGTAACCGAATTTAAAAAGCTCAAATATGTATTTTCCGACCAAATCCGTCTGAAATCTCATTGACGTCGAAGGATATTCGGCCGAATAAAAAAAAAACGAAAAAAAAATTAAATTTTCTCTCGCGTTTTTCTTCAACAAAGAATTCTTCAATTGTTTATTTTCGTTGAATTTCACTCGATTTCTTATGAAAATGTTGTAATTTCATTGGATTTATCACGTTCTTGTGGACGTTTCCAATTTGTTGGTGGAAATTCTTAACGTAATTTATTTTCGCGTCTCCGCAAATTGGGGAGCAATGATTAGCAATTTGTTTTTTTATTTCCTCTTGGATATAATACAATCGCATGTACAGAACATAAAACAAACAAGTACAGGCAATCCTCGGTTTTACGTCAAGTTAGGTACCAGCGAATAGTGACGCAAAACGAAACGACGTAAAACGGGACACATTTCCGCGACGTAAAATGAAACGCTGTAAAACGAGGACTACATGTACATTCAGTTCACTTTTTATATTGTCTCTTTGACTCTATACATCTTGCCGCTGCAATGATGACTATAATTTCAAATCATCGGATTAAAGTAATCAAAAATAATTTAAAAAATCATCAACAAGAGAGTGTCTTTGATTGGCGAATTTCTAGTGATTTTGTCTCGTCTTATGCCTTCCCAAAATCTCGTAGATTGTAACTACGTGCAAAAGCCTAAAGCGCCTGTACGAAATAAATATGTTTGATTAACTTAATTAAATTTTAATTAAGAAAAAGAAAACACTTTTAAATAATACCTCTCACTATGCTGGCCCATTTAGTTAGACTTTCAAACAGACAGACGATTACATAATTATTTCAGCGTTAAAGATATAAATGAATATATACTCGAGAAAGTTTGTACTGAAATTAATTATCGCTATCCTGCTTGAAGACATGAAATATATTTATTTTGCATGAAACATCGGTACAGGGATGTAAATTAATAACATAATACAGTTTCACATGTCTCACCAATTACTTGGCGTGCAAAAAAAAATAATTAATTAATAACAGAATGTCAATTTATAATTATTCTATGTCAATTTTTCTTATATTTATATAGGTTATTATTTGTCAATTTGTATATATACATTAAATTTATAATTATTGAAAACTCATAAAATATTATTATTATAGTCATTAAATCGGTAATCGTTAAAATTGCAAAAACTCTTTAACACTATAAAAACATTTATTTATTTATTTATTTATATAAGTACAGTCACTTGCATGGTTTTACAGTTCATTCCAATACACCGTGCAAGGAGGAGTCAATTACAAAATAGAATAGTATTAATAATAAAATGTCAAGTGTAAAAAGAAAAAATAATAATAATAGTAACCAATCAATGTCAACAGTAAAAAATAAATAAAAATTCACTTTCTATAATATATTGACCTTCTCGCAGAAGGCCAAACATAAGGCATGGCAAACATCTTTGCGTCAGCCAAACATACAATCTATTTTTAAAACACTTTCTGGGTAATAATTTAATATCAATCGATAGTTTATTAAATATTTTACATACAATAACGGTTAGTTCTGTATAATGTACTTTTACACAAAGGCATTTTGATGGAGAACATTGTTTTTAAACGTTTGTATAGACTCTTGATTTAAATATAGTGGTAGGCGACTATAGTGGTAGTGGTAGGTACTATACCACCACCGTGAAGTAAAATAGTAGTTTAGTATAATGAAAAACATTAGAATAGTTAATGTTCAATTGTATTTGAAAGCCGGCATAGGGGAAGTTGTCTTAGTTTGAGTTTTTTTTTTCATAGTGGATTCAAATGTGGAGACTTGATGTCTACAGAAAAAAAATATTTTTTTTGTTGAAGTAAAATTGAAAATACTTAAATATAGAAACAAAAGGTTAACATTGACAAGATCGATGTTTCGTCGGTAAAATCAAATAAACTGAAAGACAAATGGTATGACCCCTCTTCGTAAAGGACTCGATGAAAAGGAATGCCATTAAAAAAGGTTTCCGAGACCACTCTTTGTGTAATGGGCTACGATAGCATTCGAGGACTCATTCTTAATGCTTAAAGCTTTGTTAAATGCATTTTACTTGATTATTGAAGACTATGTACTACAAATGACAATAGCTAGGGCTGTATTTGGAAATCACGCTCAAATGATGATCTCTGTTTGAAACGGAATTTTGTTGGAGTGTTTATTTTAGAATCGCGCTTGAGTATAGATTTTTCTTTCAGAATAAGTGAAGATTCTACACTCAAGTAAAAATACGGTCAAACTACACTCAAGTGTTGTTTTTCTAAAACAAATCTTAAACTACTTTTTTTTACATATAAATTGTAACGTACTATATATAGTAAAACAAAAATAAGTGAAATAATTTTCGTGTATTAGAAAATAATAAAGTGCTAAACTTGGTCAAACACGAAAGAGACATTTTCATAAATTCAGACTACAATGTCCTTAATATTCCGTCCGTCATCATTTCTCTTTGGGAACGCGTTTCACAAGCTTTTTCTGTTAAATGTAATTTATTCTATTTCGTAAAGCTTAACACATTAATTTTACTTGAATTACCGTAAAAGTTTATCGCATTATTTAATATATTGTTAATTTTATAAATATTATTAATAATCTTTATTTCATCAAATACAAAAGCCCTAATATACAATATTGTTCTATCTACAGAACTAATCCTAGGACTGTATTTCTGTAGATAGTGCTCTTTCGAACATAATACCAAAATAGCAAATGTGTGCGTGTGTGTGTGTCTGTGTGCGTGTGCGTATCCTGATGATGCCACGTGAAGTGGCGAAACGCGTCGAGACAAATTACTGAATGTTGTAGCTGGAATTATAAGCAAAATAATTTTGAACAATTTCCTTTAGTCCCCTTAATGTTAAAATAGAGTGTGATCCATAAGCGGAGATAATTATTATTAGTTTGCTTGTAGAGACGAACCTGCAATATCTGACTAATTCAAAGTTGATACTAAGACATTATTAGATTACCATCTCCGTCATATGACCGCATTGTAGTTTAATATGAAGGAGAGTGTGGTCACATGACTATAAAACAATCCCTAGTCTACCCAATTAATTACATTTGCTCTGTTAGATAAATAGCATTCAATACATCGATGGACACATTCAGTAAAAGCGACAGTGGGGGCTACTTAATTACTCTTATCCGTCCGGGCGTGTACTCGTATTCTATCCGGATGAAGCATTCGACAAGTATCAACAACGTGGGAATTTTGTTTTCTTGTTAATCAATTTTTAATTAAGTAGTTTAAATAAGTTATACATGTTTAAAACGTATATAAAATTTACGTTTAAAATATATTTGTTTAAAACTCTTTTGCATTTTACAAAAGGCGAACTTAATGCCCTTAGGACCAGCAGAAAGGTTGCATAGAGAAGGAATAGATGCAGATCAAGGCTAACATTAAAATAATAATAATAAACAAGAAAAAGAAAATTATAAAAAAAGAACCTCATCACACCTACACTGATACACATAATAATAATGTATGTTATAATGAATTAAGATACATTTCGGATGCTTTGCAGCTATCGTCGTCACAACCAGAGTTCAAATTTCGAAGCAGAAGTCCTTGGTTTCGTATTTTAAAACACAAATCACGGAGAACAAAACAAATGGTCGGATATTTGTAAACGTTGTCTCTAAAGATATCCGCAGTTGACATCGAGCTGAGAGCAGAGAGTGGATAATTGCGTAGTCATCCATATTGAGAAAACACGCTCCACTTCATGTCTTCTACTATATACGAGTATATACGAACACATACGTATCGGAGACCTTTACACATCACGATGTCTATTAAAACACAAGGAAATTCTCCTTTAATAAATTTGACATTATTTGAAAATTCCCCATGCAGCCTACGCCTTTATTTAAGGAGCGTATTGAAAAAACGCCCATTAAAAAGGCTTACTATAATATAAATGACTATGCCTAGTGTGAATGAGATGATTGAATTTAATTAGGGATACTTTCCCTACCTTTTTTTTAAATATTATAAATGTGAATATGAGTTTGTTTGTTACGTTTTTACGCAACAACTACTTAACCGATCATCATGATACTTTGTACACATATTTTTGGAGTCTAGTAACATAGGATACTTTTTATTTAAAAAATAATATTTTTTACTATAGTTTCCAATTGACTATAATTTCAGCTGTTTGGAATCATATTGATTCATTTCTATTGAAATGATCTCTGATACTTATTTAATGACTTAAATGCGAGCGAAGCCGCGGGTATAAGCTAGTTGTTTATAATTTGTTTTCTCTCTATATGGAAAGAAAAGAAACGTTTATACTTATATATTAGCTGTCATCGAGTAATCAACTATAGATTAATACATCGGATCGGAAGCTGTGACACAGATACTCGATACTCGAATGACAATAACAAACATATAGCTATCTCTCTCTAACGCATCGTTGTTTACATTGACAATAGTGAAAAAGTTACTATTGTTTTCTGTGGATCGTTTATATTATTTAAGAGTTCACGATAAAAGAATTCCATTTTTAAAACGAATTTATTGTGTCGTTTTTTTGCCACACATATTATTATATGTAGTTGTTAAAAGTAATTTAAAATTTGACATACACACGAGTCCTATAAGAAGGGTGAAAGGTAACCACCCTTTAATAGGTCAATATCTCTTTTACAGATTACAGTTGCAGTGTTTTTTATATTTTTTATTCTTTTCTTTTTGTGTTGATATTTCTATATGTGTATTTATTTATTTCAATCTTCTTATTTGTTTTACATCTTTACATTATTATCATGGGTGTAGCCAGCCATGGGCTCAGGGTGGGGCAGCTGTCGAGTGTGAACTTTTTTACGGATATTAAGTATTGTAGTTAGTACCTAGATAATTAAGTTTTTTAGATTTGATTAGGTACTTTAGAGGTCAGAGTCAGGGTGGGGTAAGCGTCCCTGCCACACCGTGGCTACTATTATATACTATTGTATATTATATTATTATGTCCTAAAGGTTTAGTTGCAGACAATACCCAAGGGCATTAAGTTCGCCTTTTGTATGAAAGTTTTAAATAAAATAAATAAATAGTGGAGATGTGACCACACCGAACGTCTCAAACATTAGCTAGTGTTGTCCTCGATCTAACAAATTAATCTTAAACTTATAAAACAAAAAATTAATTAAAATACCAACAATTACTTCATCATAATTTTCTTCACATAATTCTCACATGATTACTTTTCATATCTGCAATTTCTTACCAAACACACACTCGGTTATACATTAAAATATAATAACTTTTATCCTTTTTACAATAGAGATTATATTTAAGTGGTATAGTGTAGCTGAAAGTGTGTCTATATTAGTATGCGTGTTGCGATCTCGGGGCTCCGCACTCCATTTTGCTGTCCGCCCCGTCACGCAATCCCAACTATTTTTCACATATGGGATGTATTAAAGAACGGTCTAACGAGAATTATTGCATTTTTTACACTATCCTCTTCTTAAATACATAATTAACTTATTTCACAAGACAGCATTGTAGAAAAATATGTTGGATGTAGACTTTTCTGTGTGGTTTTGTCTCATCATATCTCAAATTATATACTCACCAGTGTAGTTTTTCATATTGTAGTGGTAGCACCGTGGATCTGTGGGCTTATCACGAATTTTAGTCTGGCTTTCGAACCGAGTTCGCTTCAAGCGATTTGTATGGAAATTAGATTCTAATATTTAGATTCTTTTTGTTAATTTTCGAATGTCTCGATCTTTCGTTCATTCGATAGGTTGCTGTTGCTCGTTAGTCGTTAGTAAAAATTCATGATCCCGATTGCTAACGGATCCGTTTTACTTGTGACAGCTCGATTCGAAAGCCAGACTAAATTCGTGATAAGCCCACTGATCGAATTTTAATTCCCGTAGTCTATAACTTATGGATTGTTATTTACTTTTTTTCTCTGAATTTAGTTTTTTTTTGTTCATTATTTCATGCACAGACTATGATTGTTGACTTTCTTGTGGTCTTCTTCTCGTCATACGCTTTTCCGATGCCATTGTAAAGTCTGACGATGAGCAAAACAAGCAAAGTGCCTATGCTAATAAACTATTTTCTTCTCATTTCATTTCATATAAGCATGAAAACCTAATTTTCCATTATAAATATTTACCCATACATCCTCCTGCAATATTAAAATGTTTCATGAAAGCAAGCTCGTAGAAAACAAGAGAAAAATTGGTCGGAAATAAGGGTAAAAATTTCAGCAGTATCGCTTCCATTTTTGTTATCAGGAGGATGTGATAGGTAAAACATTTGCGCTCATTCATCTGTGTATAATAAAAACTTTTATTATTTCTCTTCTCTGACATTTTAAAAGCCTGATAGAAGACTGATAACTACAGAAGAATAGCTTCAAAGTTACCGGGTGTAATAAAGACTGAGTCCCGTCGTGTATATATACCGACGGGACTCAGTCCTTATTTATGTATATGGCATGTGATAAAAATAGCACCAGCACAGGAATAATTTTTCTTTCTATATCAAAACTTAATTCTATATTTTTTCTATTTCGAGTCCCCCCACGTGATTCCGTCGTATGGAATAAATAGAAACCTCTTTACCGTGACTTCGGGAAGGCGTATGGCGAGAAGAATATCACAAGAAACTCGTCAATCATAGCCTGTACATAAAGTAATGATAATAAAAAAAAACTGAATTTTAATTCAGAAAAAAAAGTGAATGACAATTTATAAATCAGAATCTTATTTATGTATATGGCATGTGATAAAAATAGCACCAGCACAGGAATAATTTTTCTTTCTATATCAAAACTTAATTCTATATTTTTTCTATTTCGAGTCCCCCCACGTGATTCCGTCGTATGGAATAAATAGAAAGGGGTTTTTCGGGTTAGTGTGTGCTCGGAATAGCGAAATTTGTCACTGAAGAGTAGTCTGAAAATAAACATGCCAAAATACGTTTGGCAATGATATACCATCACTAAAAATAAGGTCCCAACTCCCAGGTTTGATTAATGAATTACAACTTTGATATTAGATTTGGGATTGGTCCTTGTACAATAGAAAAAGGTAATATTAACACTACTTTCGATTGTAACGCGAAAATATAACAAATTAAAGATTCAATTTTATTAATTATAATTATGAATTAGATATATTATAATGAAAAACTTGGATCGGACTTTTTTTTTAAAACTTAAAAAATTCCTTAAAAAAATTAATTGACATTGACCGCTGTTTGATCGCTAAAATTAGGCACAGACATTGGATTGTCCGAACAAGTGGCCTTCTCTACTCTTATAGATCGTAATTTAGTTTAATTTAAAAAAGTATATACAAAAGAAATATGATGACGAATAAATATCTGACAAATGAAACCAAATAGAGTTGAAAGCGAGTTTTTTGAGAGCGAGCCGTGTCCCGGCAATCAGGAGTAGATTACCTGCTCCCTCCGCCCTTGATCGGCGTAACCCACACTATTACGAACTTATTTGAATTGAACCTTTCCAGAAGATTGATAATATTTTGGGACGAGTTTGAATTGAAGGTTTTTGGGTTACAATTGAAAATGATTTCGATTGAGCGGCTGGCTCGTTTGCAAGTTGCCGGCGTCGTTAATAAAATATTACTGTTAAATTATTACCCTTTGTAATTTGTTATACGGTGTTCACTCTTTGTAGCTACACTTAAATGAAGAGAAGAAATATCGGTTTTATAACTATTTCAGCAGCTCGACAGTGGAATAAGCTGTCACTTACAATAAGACAATCACCAACATTGAGCTCTTTCAAGCTCCAGCTCTTCAAGCACTATCTTGACACGTAGAATAATCAATTATCTAATTTATTTTATATATATTTAGTATTATTTATATCTCTATTATTCATTTGTATATGTAATTTTATTTTGTTTCGTTTTTTGCACCCTACTATTTACTTCCTGCTACCCTAAGGTTGGTTGCCTGGTAGAGATCACTGCTTAGTGATAAGGCCGCCTTTTCTTCTTTATTTTCTTCTGTACTTATATGCATTATTTTGTGCAATAAAGTATTATTATTATTATTTATTAATATATGTGTATATACTCTGTTTTTGTGTATTTTATTTTTTATTAATTAACGTTGCAATTCAATCACCGCATTCCTCTCCTAATGGTTAGCTGGTAGAGAATGCCAAATGGCATTAAGCTCGCCATTGTGCTAATGTTTTTTGTAGTAAATAATTATTATTATTTGTAATGAAACAATTATTAGCGTATTTTAATGTACCGTACTTGCAACAATTGCAACTATGTATTCAACAGAGCCTCAATTCCGTGTTGTTAAGTCCCAGTGAGACAATAAACAGTGTCGTGTGCTTCCTCTAAAGCCTCACATACAAGACGTAAATTAAGGCCTTCGTATTCGTCCGGTGGGATTTGTCCGGTTGTACTTTGCACACTGTGTTTTGTTTTAGGATTTAATATTATATAAAATATACTAGCTGTTGCCAGCGACTTCGTTCGCGTAGTAATGAAGATATAAAGCACTATTAAGTTTAAATTTTAACATGAAAATGTAGTTATTGTGACGTAACTGTAATAGTTAGACATATGGTATCGCTGACTTTTTTGTAGATATTGATGTCCTCTATAAAACTGTAGTACATCACTTTGCTCTATTGTCAATAATTTCCGCAGCGTACGCAATATAATGATTTTTTTGTATTTTTTTTTATATTTTGAGTTACATTATTGAAATTTTCATCCAGGTTTTTGAAAATATTCTATAGTTTATGTTCATCAGGGATACTGTAGGATTCTAATGGTAAAAGAATTTTTCAAATCGGTCCAGTAGTTTCGGAGCCTATTCAATACATACAAACAAACAATCAAATGTTTTCCCTTTATATATTAGTATAGATATATTCATAAAAACAACTTAGTATATAAAGCAATACAAGAATAATAAATTTTAAAAAATTAATCGACTAATTCGATAACACTATGATCGATGAATAAATGTAGCCACATCACTGCTTACGAGTAATTTTAAAAAGAAAACTGTCAAATTATGAAAGCGTGATACAAAAACAACACTAATGATTGTTTATTTCAGCTATTCTCAAAGTGGTGTTCCGCGGAACCCTAGTGCTAAAATACTGCAAAAAATACCTACCAAAGTGAAATTATAAGGTTACATATAAATATTACGTAATATTACATTACAATATGATTATTCATAAATACATATAAATCAGTTTTTTATAATTATATTAAGGTTTTTTCCTTCGCCAAAAAAGTTTGAGAACCGCTGGTCTATTCATTTTAAGCAGGCATTATGATTAGGCAAGCACATATACATGTTATTTTTGAGTTAAAAAACGAAACAAAAGAATTTATGTGTATATAATTATTGTATGGTGTTGTTATCGGTTATACAGACACCTCCCACATTGCAATCGCAGTATCGACGTCTGCTAGTATGAAAATAGACAAAGAATATTTTTGACATGAGGGTTTACGTGTGAATTAAAATTTTATAATTTCTTTTTGGGCTGCTGCCCGAATACTCGACATTGGCAGAAAGAATTGTCTTTAATAGATATTTGAGGCCATTAATAAAAGAAGAAGAAGAAGGTGTCTGCTAGTGTTCTTAGAGGAAAACAATTTTGTATTGGCTGTGCAAATTTAGGGCAACATATATGTATATATATATATATATTATGATATTTCATATAGTTTCCTTTTACCAGCCTTTTAAAGTGCGGGAGGTTTGTACCCTGCTATTTACTTCCTGGTCTACTATCCTAAGGTTGGTTGCCTGGTAAAGAACACTATTATATTCAATCTTTTGTATATGTAATATTTTCTTTAAGTGCATAAAACGTTATCGAGGCACGAATTTCTGTTAAAACAATTGTTGTCTATGTATAAATAAATAGCGAACTAAAAATCAAACAAAATAGTATGTTATGCATGTATGTGTGGAAAACAATTGACCCAAATCCTTTCATCAATAATATGTCTGCATCATCACGTAAACTAAGTAATTGTATAAATTAAACACCGAAAGTGAACTTGAGGCGGACAGCGGAAGAAACAACGCATTACGCTCCAAGATATTTGCCCGACAATGGCAAAATGGATCAGCTTTTTAAATTAATATATATTTATATATGAAAGAAGTTTAATCCACATCAACGAGCATTTATATTATAACTAGCTGTTGTCCGCGACTATGTCTGCGTAATAATGAAGATAAGATAAGGTACCATGAAGTTTAACACTAGATTTACCAGACCAGTCAAAATGACTGGTCTGGCAAGATCAAATTAAAATTCCTACTGCGTGTAACATTTTCTTTAATTCTTCTAATCTTCTTTCATTTATAACAGAAGAATTAGTTTTATGAATTTTATATTATTTTATATATATTTTTAACAAATATATAATTTTTTGGTTTTGGTAGAAATAGGTATATTTAAGCTAGTAAATCTAGTGTTAATGATGTTTCATATTTCAGTCAACAGACAATGCCATCACACTTCTGTAATAAAGTGGCAACTAATCATAACCTCAAAAATTGAAATAGTTCTATACTGCATATATAAAAATGACAGACGGAAATAAAAATAAATATAGAAAAATTCCAAACAGCTGAAACTATTGTCAAACTATAGTTTTTGTTTATGTATTTTGTATGTTAAATATTCACATGGGACCGACATAGTCGTTCACGACTAAGGTCCCGAGCAATAAATTTGAATAAAAAAAAGCTATAATTAGGAATTAATTTGGATCGTTTTGCCATTGCAGGGTGAAAATAACTTGTAAATAATGCTCAGAGCCCGGAATGAAGTTGAATAATTTAGAAAGGCCGAATGAGGCTCTCGTGATTCCGGGCCGAATCCAGCCGAGCCCTGTTTGCTGAATTATGCAGACAATTGCGAAATCAGACCGAGCCGATTTATTTTGCAGCAACGGTTCCCTGTTTCTAATGATAATTTTTATTCTTCTTATAATTTGTCATTTTATAACAAATTATTACTGTTTATTTTTTAATTTCTACAATATTTCATGATATATATTTTTTAATTAATAAACATTTAGTGATTTTTCATAAATATATTTTTATGAAAAATATTATTTGTATTTAGTTTTACGAAAGTATTCATTTTAATTGATCCGAAACGTTTCGAAAGCTTTGCAGGCAAATGGCTGCTAATCTATCGAAATATGATACTTAAAATAAAGTAAAAGATAAGAAAAACATATTCTTGTATATTTTTTTTGGAAATTAATTTATTTATATATTACAGAAGGTAGAATTAAAAAATTTATGAAAAGTTATATGATTCTGAAAAAGAGTACTTATATTTCTAAAGTCACAATTCTGAAAGAATAACTTCCTAAAGAAGCCTCAACGTCAAATATAAAACAGATTTTAAAATTAAATACTAAAGAATTTATGAATAAATTATAATACTTTTAGCGCAGTTGTTTTTGTATGATATTTTATTAAAAGTTGATATTTTAAAATATTAAATACGAAATTACACATATAAAAAAAAACTATTTCTATTGACATCTTCTCTATTCGCTATACCGGCCTAAATACAATAGTAAAATTATTCGCACAAGCCAGTAACATACAACTCCTTAATCTCCAATTCAGGTTTCAGGTTACGCCAACCTGAAACGATTAAATATCAGTCTAATAGATTAATATGTAAATTTAATTCCGGCGGGAGGGGTCGAAAACGAGCTGCCTCCGGGATTAGAAGCCCAGACCGTTACGGGTTTCCATCTCCCTTTAGGCAGCTATTAAAAAGAGAATTAACGAAGTGATTCCCATAAAAGGAATGCGAAAGAATTACCCATTTCAGACGCAGATATTTCAGCGACCAATGTAATTAGGGCGCTATTCACTTCTCACTAAATTAACTTACATACTCCTTAGTTTTCCCTTTTATTGCTAGCTATGTGTGTCAGCGTTTCCCAAATATCTGGGGTGAAGTAGACAATTCAAATCTTTCTAATTTCAGCTAGTACCAATGTAATGTTTGATACATGACTGTTGCACACGGACATCTGTCTGTGGTAACAGTTGTCTATGCTCATGGACCGCGCTCTAGCTTAACATCAGGCGGAGTGTGGTTACAATTATCTATCAATAAAAAAAAAGAACTTTATCAATTAAGACAATTGCAGGAAGGTTATCCTAAGTACTTCTGAGATATGAAATGAAATGAAATAAAAATAGTTTATTAGCATAGGCACTAAAGGCGTGCGCTTGCTCATCGTTAGACTCTACAATGGCTTCGGAAAGGAGTATGACGAGAAGAAGACCACAAGATACTTGTAAATCATGAAATATTATTACCACTTTTAACTGAAAGACCGGCATAGTGGATGTGTGTGTTCAAACAGACATCTGAAATAGCAATTACTATTAGAAAAACTTAGTGTATGTTAGCTCCCAACATTAAACCATTATAAATATGACAATAGAACCTGAAGTTCCATTCTTCCCCTAAAGCCATATTGTGTTACATCTAACGACCCCTAAATATGATGTAACTAACAATAGCTACTATTATAATGCCTAATTCTAAGCTCCATTGTGTCGGGGATACTGTTAAAGCTGCCATTAGAGATAGAGATTTTTACTTCAGCTATATGTACTTGATGTGTGTTCTAATTTATAAACTTTGGTATCATTTGTGTTGATGTTAAGCTTGAGTATAGTTAAAAAGACAAATTAAGACTTCTTTTGTTAACCGTTACTCATTTTTTTAACACTAGGTTTACGGGACGCGTCAATTTGACGCATTTTGACTTTTATCAGAGAATTACTAAAAACTGTTTAAATTTTTATTTTATCTCTTTGTATGACTTTTATTCATTGATCGAGGGAAATATATATTGAAGTCTATTTTCTTTAAAAGTGTTGAATTACTGAACTTGTCTATGTGGTATTATACCTATCGCTACGGTATGCGCCAAATTGACGCGTTTTTGTAGAAGTTGGTATATAGAAAACGTCCGTAAACCTAGTGTTAAATATAAATTTATGTTAGAACTGAAATAAATCGTATAAACTGTGATTTAAGAGGAAAAATGTTCGGGGCGATGAATTGAAAAAACGCAAATCAGCAATCCTCGCTTCCTGAAGAGGGATAGTCAAGTTTACGAAGCAAACGATCAAAGATAAATGAAGGGAAAATGTTGATTTTGCCCTCAGGAATAAGGTAAATGAGTAAACAGTTAACGGACGATATATCTGTCTAAACTATTTCTTACACTTTTTCTATATTTGAAAAGACATTATATAACTAGGTTGTATTGAATTGTATAAATATGTCATAAATATATCATTATACGATATGTATATTTGAAATATATCTAAAAGTCCCGTCCGAACTGCCGCGCGTCTATGTATTTTAGGATAAAAAAATGAAAATAGTTGTACAAAAATGTATTCATCTGGAGCGGATAAAAAAGCAATCAGTGTGGTGTCGTCAATATGACGACAGTGACATGAGGGCATGACACGTTTCAGGGTTGGCAGGACCATGGTACAATCACGACTATATAAAAATAACCAATAAAATTTCCCGAGTGCTATTTCTGATATTTTTGACATCTTCCATTTGAAAATTATTCTGTTCTATTAACTATAGGAGCCAGCCGTCTGATGAAGTATCATCACAGCTATGCTGGCTTGATGGTACACTCCTTTCGTTATTACTGAATATCTCTACTAATATTATAAACGTGAATGTGAGTTCGTTTGTTACGTTCTCACGCAACAACTACTTACTTACATCATGAAACTTTGTACACATATTTTTGGAGGTACTAGAAGTAACATAGGATACTTTTTATTTAAAAAAAGATTTTTTACTATAACTTCCAATTGACTATAGTTTCAGCTGTTTGGAATCATATTGATTCATTTCTATTGAAATGATCTCTGATACTTATTTAATGACTTAAATGCGAGCGAAGCCGCGGGTAAAAGCTAGTAGATAATAAAGCTTGGACATAATCTATGTCATTTTTGTTTACCCATAGGTATATAATAATATGGCAATGCCCCTATACAGCAGCTGAATCAAATTAATAAAAAATGTATTGAAGAGTAAAAGCGCTCTATTGGAGCCCAATTACTAAAATTTAATAAATAAAATAATAATAATAATAAAAATACTCTAATGTTGATCTTATAAGATACCTACCACCTATAGTATCGATCTGCGATTATACCTATAGTATTTAGCAATAAAATGAAATAAATTATAAAAAAGCGACAACCCTGTAATGGAGGCCCTACCGATATTTCATAGGGTTGTAATCCACAACTAATACTAGTTTGTGAAAATATTTTCATAAAAAAGCTACAAAAAGGGCGTAGGGAAAGGTCGAACGAGTTCATTTAGTGAGGGAATAAAGGTTCTTGGTGAAGGTTACTTTATTTGAGATTAGGTATGTTATAATTATATTTTATTTAAAAAAATAATTTTATCAGCATTACACGTTTATTTATTACATTATAAATACAACAGTTATTAAAGGTTAAAAGATTAAATTAAAAATAATCAAAATAAATGTGACAATAAATTGCATAGAATCTTTTATTAATTACATGTTTGTATTTTCTTAGACCTGTGGCGGTCGATTCTACAAGCCGAAAATACTTATTTAAGAAGATTTGAGGTTTTGACGTTTAGTCTGTCAGTGTCATCTTTCTTGTTTTCTTCTGTCTTTTTATTGCCACAATGCATTGTGATAATTATATTTTTAATCCATTTTAATCCGCAATATTATTTCACACAATTATCTCTAAAGACCTGATATTCTACATCCACGGCCTATGATTTACAAGTTTCTTGTGGTATTTCCGAAACCATTGTAGAGTCTAACGATGAGCAAGTGCACGCTTTTAGTGCCTATGCTAATAAACTAATTTCATTTCATTTCGAACTAAAATACTTTATAAGGCTCAATAAATATTACCACAAATATAAGTAGAGTAAATACCGCAACTAAAGTTAAGGAAATTATTAAATCTCGAGCGTACTTCGAATCATATTATTTGAGTCAAAGTGAGTTAACTCAATTTGATGCAACTCAGTAACATGTCCGTCCCCAAAGGGGCGATCCTCAATTCCTTAACCCACGTTCTAACGTGACACCAATTTGCAAATAGATTCTATTTCATTTAAATGTCTTATTTAGTATTCAATATTAATATTCAATTTGCTATCTGAAGAATGTACCTACACAAATATAGTGTATATGTGTTAAGAGTTGCAGGCAGACTGATGATGGCATTAGTCCAGTATGCCGTCCTGGGGAAGTACCACCACTTTCAGGCGGAACACCCGTGAAGTGACCTGGTCGCGTTTCGGGATCAGCTTGGAAGTAGCCGGGATAACGAGAGGAATGTGCTCTGTTGATTTGGACAGAGCACATTCGTCTCCTCAAGCCGGCATGGTGGAGTCGACTGTTGTCTGTGGTAACAGTTGTCTATGCTCATGGACCGCACTCTAGCTTAACATCAGGCAGACTGTGGTCATATGCTGGGCTATCATAAAAAAGAACAAATACTATAAAATTAATGGCAAATAAATTTTGAATTAAAAAGTTTGTGCCAATACAACTCTTGTCCAAGAAAAATCGGTACTTTATAACTATTAATCATATACTATATATATAGGCACGCGATATTAAATATTTAATAAGAAAAAATGTGAAGGGAGGGATACATAAATGACATATATAAAAAATATAACAACAGCAACATAATTTACATAGATACATATACATAAACAGACATACAAAGTCATACGTACGATATGTCAGGAATATCATGAGTTCTTGTATGAGGTATGCGGACAGTAGTTTTTTAAAAACGACCTATTATGAGCCTCTTGTATGTGCAGAGGAAGATCATTCCACAGCCTTGCATAGCATTGGAAACAGGTATGAGCAAAGCGATACATTCAAGTCGTCATGACAGTATTGGGAGTTTTAAATTGGTTTTTTGATAATGCAAAATACATAATTTTCCAATGCAATAATAATAATAATAAATTCCATATGTTTACTACCAACTTCGCAGATTGAATCTTATTTGCTTTGGACCCAGATTGTTTATTTGTTTGCCTTGGTTATCTTCAACACAAACATACAAGCGACTTCACCCCAACTCTACTCCAACATTAATCAAACTATTTATCCAACTTTATCATCTAATAAACATCAATCAATCAATCTATATATTTATTTATTTATTTTATTTATTACTTAATAATAAAGAAAGAAAAGATAAGAGTAAGTGAGTAAGGAGATGGCGGCCTTATCGCTAAGAAGCGATCTCTTCCAGGCAACCAACTTTGAAAATGTAGAGCAGCCATTCTCAAAGTGGTGTTCCGCGGAACCCTAGGACTAAAATACTGCAAAAAAATACCTACCAAAGGGAGATTATAAGTTTACATCTAAATATTCCAACTAAATATTACGTAATATTACATTGCAATATGATTATTCATAAATACATATAAATCAGTTTTTTATAATTATATTAAGGCTTTTTCCTTCGCCAAAAAAGTTTGAGAACCGCTGATGTAGAGAAATGAAGAAGACAAATAGCGGGAGTTATAAATAGATACAAATATAGATAAATATATGAACTACAATTTACATGAAAAAGCTTGTAGTGCGATCATTTTCGAAGATAATTTAAAACGCTTTATTGATTTTTTCACATACACCTTGTCACATATATGAAGCCATATTTAATAAGGGATAGTATCGAGGTAAGCTGGAACTTTGAAAGGAAAACTTTGACACATTATGTTGTTACATTTTAATTGATGGTTGAGTAATGAATGCTGTAGTTCTGTAGTTATGTATTGACCACGAACAGAAGGAGCAATGGATCTCTTGATGATAAATGCAACAAAAAAAAACATGCAGTAGATCAGGGGTAGGCAACGCGGCGCCCCCGATCGATTTTTAATGCGCCCTCGCTGGACTAATATAAATGTATGATAGCCAGAGCGATTTATTTACTCTTGTCAACGGCGATATACAGCAAGTAGTCAGTTGAGTTTAGAATAGGCATGTGGACAGATTTGGAAAATATGCGCCCTAGGTGATTAGCTATTGCTCAACTCGTTTCAGAATGGGGACTTTTTGTTCGCAGCGATAAGTAATATCACACCTCAAATAATAAAAGAATATCGTTTTTAACGTTTTTTAACGTAATGTGTTCAATATATTACGATTAATTTCCATGACGAAAAATGTCGTCATGCCCATTGCAATAGGTTTTTTGTATGACGAAATATTTCGTCATGCCCAGTTAACAGGTTGCCGACCCCTGCAGTAGATTATTCAAAACACAGTGTACTCCATACTAGAGCAAGCTATAATTGTATCTATTAGTGGGAATAAGCTTGAGGGTATACTAATTCGTAGTTCGCAAAGGAGGTTGTGGTTTGTTAATCTGAAGGACACAGGCCTTTGGATGTCTTTTGTAAGGCACTTGAATTGAGAATTCAGTCACGATTTAAGGAAATACGAGCGGGTTTAAATTCAAAGGGTCAGGTTCTAACAGATGCTAGGTGTATGATGTAAAGGATTTCGAAGAAACTATTATACTGTATACTATATACAAGTGATTCATTTATTTGCCATAAATATGGTTAGTAACATTGGTAAAATAATCTTAGTATATGGCAGCCATTCTCAAAGTGGCGTTCCGCGGAACCCTAGGGCTAAAATACTGCAAAAAATACCTACCAAAGGGAGATTATAAGGTTACATCCAAATATTCCAACTAAATATTACATTGCAATATGATTATTCATAAATACATATAAATCAGTTTTTTATAATTATATTAAGGCTTTTTCCTGCGCCAAAAAAGTTTGAGAACCGCTGGTCTATGAAGTGCAAATAATTCATATAATTAAACTTTACTATAATAGAAATGTCAACCTTAAATGCTAAATGTCAAATAAAACTTCGCCAACGAATGAATATATAAGAAAAGCTTTAATTATTTAATCAAAATATATACAAAATATGAATAAATAAATATATTTATTTGCTATTGACATATCAGAGTAAAAATCATACATCTGGGGGGCTACTCAGGCGCACTTCGGACGTAAATACGGACGTTTCGTACTCAGGAATAATTACGTAATCATTCACGAAATTACGGATTTGACAGCGACGTCACGACGGATAGGCCACACAATGCTTATTTTATGGACATTTGACAGGACTTTTTACGGGCTTATGTGTCAAAATTGACATAAACTATGGAAGTGACGGCCGTATCACGAAACTTCGGATACGCCTGAGTAGCCCCCCTGTAGCGGATATTGTCATATTATATTTATATTTATTTTCATAAGAAAAGACGTTCTTTCATTTCAGTAATATATTTTCACAATTGACATTTGACATATCTGACATATACTTTTTTATAATTCTTTTTTCGTGTAGTGTACTCTACAATACTCCAGTGTAGAGTACACTACACATCAATCGTCCTATGATATGTCTAACTATCTATGTATATGCATTGCACACTAACATAATCATTAAAGTAATAATTAAAAATAATAAATTAAAATCACTACATTAACCTGCTCTTCTCTACTATGTATATAAATGTGAATGTGAGTTTGTTTGTTACGTTTTCACGCAACAACTACTTAACCGATCATCATGAAACTTTGTACACATATTTTTGGAGAAGTAACATAGGATACTTTTTGTTCAAAAAAAATTATTTTACTATAGTTTCCAACTGACTATAGTTTCAGCTGTTTGGAATATTTCTATATTTATTATTATTTCTGTCTATCATTTTTATATATGCAGTATAAAACTATTTGAATTTTTGAGGTTAGTGTCATTTTTGTGGTTAGATGCCACTTTATTATTTTTTAAATTTCAATTCATACTCTTCAAAATTATTTATTTTTGTTACAGTGAAGTATTATATATTTTAACATTTGTTGTTGTAATTCAATAAAGCATATTTTAAGTTTTTGAAACATCATTGTATGTAGTAATTTTTAAAAATTAATAATTCCAGCCAAGCAAGAAAATATATTTCTATTGAAATGATCTCTGATACTTAAAAACTAGTAATTACATAAAAACATAACAATGTCATATAGATTAAATTAAGAAGTCGCGTTTCATTAGCAAAAACATTAGGGAAACGTTGTAGAAGTCAAATATTGAAGCAGCAAGATTCAATAGATTAATATGTAAATTAGTTTGGAAAGTGGTCAGAAGATCCTCCACGAAAGGGGCTGAATAACAACTCAAGTGAAAGTGAACATTGGAAGAGACTTGACGAGAGAACGAGCGAGAGGGAAAGAGGCAGCATCATTACTAAAACAATTAACACTAGAACTACGAGCCGGTCAATATGACCTATTTTTACCAACCGGCCAAAATGACCGGATGACTTGTGCGTGCACAGTATTAAATATAATTCTATAAATTGATTGTAGAATTGTAAATAATAGAATCGTTTACAAAAAAATCGGTTGTCTGTAAAGTCGGTTTACTGACGATAGTTGAACGTGACAACGTCTTAAGAAAATACTGATGGAATGGTAGCATTTTTCAAACGAAAATTATAATTTCATTTGTTTAATAGATTTGTATGTATATAGAGAAGGAGGTAATTGGAAATTACAATGAAATTGATCAAGATCAAGATCACTTCAAGCCTTACATGGAACGCCTCAGAGCGAGGTAACGCCGCATGAGTCATGTTTTTTCGTGCGTGCAGCCGGCTCAATCGAATTATAAGACGTTGTCACGTCAAAAATAACGAGTAGGGTTGTATATAAAAGTCTTGTGAAGAATTTTTGAAACCGGTCATATTGACCGGTTAGTAGTTCTAGTGTTAAATAAAGATATATTTGTTGGTTTTTGACATGAGAGTTTACGTGTGAATTTGTGGCGATGGCGATTGCCAATAACAATTGTGAAGATATTTTTGACATTTCTTATGTCATCTTTCTTGTCAGTCTTCTATCGTCTTTTATTATTTCTACATAAGTTTCTCAAAAAATTAAAATTTCATAATTTCTTATTGGGCTTTTACCCGAATACTGGACATTAGCATAATTGTTTTTAATAGATATCTGAGGTCATTAATAATAAAAGAAGAAGAAGAAGACAATTAAAAATAACACACTGTTAGTATCATTGTATGAATAACAAGGTAAACTAAAAAATGTCTAGTAAAATAAACAAAAATAGTTTAACCATAAATTGAATGACATTAAGGTTTAAGACATTTATTTACTCAAAAAGAATTAAAAAAAATTCACTTAATTGAGATAACAATAATTATAAATAAACATATCGTACGTAGAATATTGACAACACCATCACAAGGCACTCAAACCCATTATGTGTTTTTTTAATTCATATTTAAATTTACTAATATTTCTAATATTAGTTATGTTAATTGGTAATGCGTTATAGAACTGTGCTCCTTCCACCATAACACTTTGTCCTTTTCCACCATACATTGTCTTTTTAAATATCTATTTATTTCTATTCAAATAGCAACAAAACAGAAGCTTACTAATGAAAGTTCAATGTTTGATTTCCCCAACTGAACCTCGCAAAAGGAGCCCCATTTAAGTATGTCAGCGTCATAACAGTGGTACCCTTTATCTCCAATTAAGGGCGCATTTGTGACGATACAAAAGCCCTTGATTGCCTCAAGCGTTGGACTAACGATAAAGTGCTGAAGGGTTTTTTAATCGATCTCATAATTCATTTACGTTAATTGATACCTTATTTTTGTTTTATAACGTATTTAATTTCTACAGGGTTATATATTCAATATTAGCTATTTCTAACATTAGTAACATTGTATTGGAATAGAGAAATATTATCGACTTAATTTATTTTAACAGAAGAGGAAAACTAAAAGAAACTAAAATTGCATTATCAAGTTGCGAATGAAAAGCTTTTTCGTTACTTGAAGATTGGTATCTCATAGCTTTTACCGCTCACCGCATGGAGGCTTAAAGTAACAGGTCCAAAGCCTCCTGCAAAGCCTTTAAAACAACTCATGCTAATGTTATATATGCTATTTACACAACTCACATTTGTTACTGTGAAGAGTTAAGAGGTTTTACATTTTAAACAAACATAAAATATGATATTTTACAATAACACTCGCTTTTACCCGCGACTTCGCTCGCATTAAGTCATTAAATAAGTATCAGAGATCATTTCAATAGAAATGAATCAATATGATTCCAAACAGCTGAAACTATAGTCAATTGGAAACTATAGTAAAAAATAATATATATTTTTTAATAAAAAGTATCCTATGTTACTTCTAGTACCTCCAAACATATGTGTACAAAGTTTCATGATGATCGGTTGTTGCGTAAAAATGTAACAAGCAAACTCACATTCACATTTATAATATTAAAAAGGGATATTTTTTGTAACATATATTATGGTTATTTAAATCTTTATTATTTGTTTGTATATGTAATGTTATTTTGTTTTGTTTTTTGCACCCTACTATTTACTTCCTGATCTACCACTCTAAGGTTGGTTGCCTGGTAGAGATCACTGCTTAGTGATAAGGCCACCTTTTCTTCTTTATTTTCTTCTGTTCTTTAAATGTATTTTTATTTTATATATAATTTTATGTATAATTATTTTGTTCAATATTATTATATATTTGGAGCGATTCCAGAAAAGAATAAAAAAAATGTAACTTTCATTACTTTCATCGTAAAATTGCGTCTGAGAGAGAAGTCCTTAATGCGAGCGACGAGACAATTTGCCAACTTACAAAATAAACGGATTAGATTGCGAAAAAGTTTCTTACAATGTAAATCAATGCTACTTACTTTTATTACAATGAAAATATTGTATAGTACCTACCTACATTGTTATTTTTATTAGATTTCATTTTTTTGTTTATTTTTCTATCAGCTAAAATTTGTGCAGACAAGACAGCGATAATAATAATTTATTTTTTTTTGAGAAAGTCATTGTGGAGTCTGCCCTTAAAACTGTATAGAGTTGGGACTTTATAATTAATTAACTACATTTTCTGACTGTTTACATGTGATCGTATTGTAAACTAAAATTTAATACTACCCCCACAGAACGTCCACTATATAAAAATAATTATAATAACACTAAATATTAATTATACACCCTTATAAAAACGAAATTAAAATAATAATAATAAACAAAAATAAATAGTGTGAATAAAGAAACACATGTACATCTATTTATACTAATATTACAAAGAGGAAAGATTTGTACGTTTATGTATGTAACGAATTGGCTCAAAAAATACTGGACCGATTTCAAAAATTTTTTCACCATTATCACTGATCAATACTAAAACTACAATAATATAACCCAAGGTTGCCAAAAATTGACATAAAAGGCAGACGTCGTCGTTGTAATATGAAACATCATTAAACTTCATAGTCCTTTTTATCTTCATTACTACGCGAACGAAGTCGGGGGCAACAGCTAGTTAGTTATATTACTAAATAAACCATCAATGGATTTTATTCGGCATCTTTATCTATCTAATCTAAATATACAACTCAAAGGTGACTGACTTAGTGATCTATCAACGCACAGCCCAAACCACTGGACGGATCGGGCTGAAATTTGGCATGCAGGTAGATGTTATGACGTAGGCATCCGCTAAGAAAGGATTTTGATCAATTCCACCCCTAAGGGGATAAAATAGGGGATGAAAGTTTGTATGAAACTTATTAGGTTTCATTCATTATTACGCAGACGTAGTTGCGGGCAACATCTTATCAGTCAATATAGTACCTTCTGAATTTTTGATTACATAATATAAAATATGTTTTTCCCATATAATGTTATTAATATAAATTATTGGTAATAGCAGGCCATACGCTCGAATCGAATTTGAATCCAATATCCCGTTATCGGTTTACTACAATAATAAAATTATTTTTTATATTAAAACATTTTACGTTTAAACGAAGGCTTTGGGGAAGGCTTTATCCGAATGCCTACTTTCTGTTTATAAATTTCGATCGAGATTTAAAACCAATACGTCAAAGAGGTCGCGAATAATCAATAATATAGTAATGCCCCGCTTTACGCGAGGGATAAGTTCCGGGAAAAATCGCGTTAGCTGAAATTCCCGCGACCATAGAGAAGTTGATGACTACATTATGTTTATACGCACTCTTTCGCGTAATTTAATAATAAATTTGAATTTCGCGTTATAGTGAAACCGCGCATAACGGGGTCGCGTAAAGCGGGGTATTACTGTGTACTTTGATTCTTAGAATACACATGTGAAATATATTTATTTAATACAGCTGCCCACCCCTGAAAGGAACATTTACCGCTCACGTGACTTCGTTCTAAACCAAGTCATTCGTATAATTCCAGGCAAATGATTTTGTACATAATAAAGGTTAGCGTGCGGTCACGTGCCCGATCAATAGCAATTCGGGCCGACGTGTAACGTTATTAATATTGCCAAATAAACTTTGATATGAATTTTATGTATTTATGAATAAAAGTACTGTATAAGGTAAGCTATTTTATGCCTATAAGAATAGCCTATAAGAAGATTACATTAAAACTACATATTATAAAAAGGACTACTATTATATAAACTAAATGAAATTTTAATTATAGGATAGGACGGCATGCTCGAGGTGATAAAGGGATAGATACTACACTTCTAATAAAATTACAAAAATACATATAAATAAAATAAATTATTGTTAATGACTAAGTAAAAACACTGATCGTAACAATGCAGCTCTTTGATTAACGCTTAATTTAAAAACACACATTGTAATTAAATTTTTTTAATCAATAAAACAGTGGCTCCATCTAACGGTACAAAAAAGAACTTAAAACGAATACACATGTTACATCCTACTATGTAACAATAAAAATATTCACCCCTCTCATCAGTTTCATTAAGTCAGTGGTTCCCAAACTTTTTGGTTTTGCTACTCACTTTTACATATGAAGAATTTTTAGCCACGACCCCTACTTCAGTTAACTATAAAATTCGGATCTTACGTATAAATACACTAATTATACTCTAAATGTGTCGGTTTATCTTATCAGTTTGGGAACCACTGCATTAACCTCTGCCTATGCTAACCCCAAATAAAGCATGTAAATAATTCAGCTATATGAACGTTCGTTCACATTTGAGAGATTCTGCAAACAGCCGTGAAATAGACGTTTGGTTTGTGTAATGTTCCCAGGGCTGCCAGATTTCAGGAGCTACATTCAGTGGGCTTATCACGAATTTTAGTCTGGCTTTCGAACCGAGTTCGCTTCAAGTGATTTGTATGGAAATTTGAGCAGCGCCACCGCGTGCGGATTTGGAACTACAATATTTTAGATACTTTTTGTTAATTTTCGAACGTCTCCATCTTTCGTTCATTTGATAGATTGCTGGTGCTCGTTAGTTGTTAGTAAAAATTCATGATCCTGATTGCTAACGGATCCGTTTTATTTGTGACTGTTCGATTCGAAAGCCAGACTAAATTCGTGATAAGCCCACAGATATTACATCTTTGTTTTGGTAACAATACAATTATTTGACACGTGAGTTATTCGCGATACTTGTATTAACGCATGCCTCATGACTCATTGTCACGTTCCGCCTGAGCCGAGCGTGCGAGTGAGAGCGCAGAACGAGCGATAGAGAGGCACGATCGGCCGAAGCGTTCGGCTTGTCACGCATCTATATAATAATAATGCAATTATGAATAGCACATTGTTACTTGTAAAACATTGATAATACAATTCAATTCATAAATGTACGCAATTTATCATCAATGTTTTCTTATTTATATTATTTATTTATTTCTTATTTATCTATAATTGATAACTATTAAATTAATAAATTTATTTTATTTATATTTGTATTTGTATTGGCGAGTAAAAGCGCTCTATTGGAGCCCATTTACTAAAAGTAAATAAATAATAAAAAAAAATGATGTTATCACGTAAAATTATCACCAGTAAACCGACTTTATAGACAACCAATTTTTTTGGTATTATAATATCTTTTTTACGTTGCAGTGGCCTCTGTAATGCAGTGAATAATAGTAGTTTTTCATGATGATTCGATTATATTATAATAATAAAAAGTCAACGGCCTAAATTTGTATAGTATATTATAATAATCAGATGATGTCAAGGTGTTGAATGAATTGCAAGCACCCCACTCTGGCTCTGACCTTTAAGGTACCTAATCAAACCTAAAAACTTAATTATTTAGGTACTAACTACAATACTTAATATCCGTAAGAAAGTTCACACTCGACAGTTGTCAGTCGACACAAACAAAATAACTGGAGTAAGACCGTGGGTATAGTTTGCTAGTTACATATTATTTTAGACTGCTGCCCCATCCTGAGCCCTGGATATGCCCATGAATGAATTACAATTTAAAACAAATATTAATTGACAAAGCTTTTTACTCTATGAATGAAGCTGCAAATGACAGTCTGTGAAATCTGATCGTATCTAATAGTTAATGTTATTATATTTGTAGTTGAAGTGAGTAGAGGGCGCCGTCGTCGTTGCTGCATTGTTGTATTGATAAATACAGTTGTATTTTGACAAGTCGATGTGTTCCAATTGGAACCTATGGATGACGGATTAGAAATAGAATTTAAAAAAAAAACAATCTGGCATCATCGTTAAAATGTGATGTGTAATCGTTGATATCTTACTCATCAAGCGATCTATGCTCATGTAAGGTGTATTTCGTTTGTTTTCCGACGTCATTAGCTCAATCCACCTGAACCCTCAGAGGTGGATTACAATTGCTTGCTCGAGTATCATATTACGCGGATTTTTTTTATCTCGAATAAGATATCTTTTCTTTGAGTATAAAATTTAATTTTATTGTTTTTTTACGAAGAAAGATTTTTACATTAATTTTTAAAACACCGTGTAATTTGTTAAGATAATTCATTCAATTATTTAATTTTTTTAAGAATAAATTTACTTCCAGTGATATATATATATATACTAGCTTTTACCCGCGGCTTTGCTCGCATTTAAGTCATTAAATAAGTGTCAGAGATCATTTCAATAGAAATGAATCAATATGATTCCAAACAGTTGGAAACTATAGTAAAAAATAAAATATGTGTACAAAGTTTCATGATGATCGATTAAGTAGTTGTTGTGTGAAAACGTAACAAACAAACTCACATTCATATTTATAACAATAGTAGAGATATATACTTACGTAGACAATTTTTGAAAATGATATAGTGTTGTTTTAGGTAATTCGCGAACACGATTTAACTAATTCAAAAGGCTTTGCCGCTTTCTCTATTTGTTTGTCCTTGAAAGGGGCAACAGTATTCTACGAACTTTTAAAACAATTCAGTCTGTAAAGGATCTCATTTCAGTGAACCGCTAAAAGCTTGCTTGATTTACAAACTTAATCAAAATTAATTAGCCTTAGGCTCTTTTTCATCCAATCTATCTATTCAACAAATGTATTTAGCATGTTTTTGAAAAGTAATTTTTATTTATTTAACACTAGGTTTACGGGACGCGTCAATTTGACGCATTTTGACTTTTATCAGAGAATTACCAAAAACTGTTTATATTTTTATTTTATCTCTTTGTATGATTTTTATTCATTGATCGAGGGAAATATATATTGAAGTCTATTTTCTTTAAAAGTGTTGAATTACTGAACTTGTCTATGTGGTATACCTATCGCTACGATATGCGCCAAATTGACGCGTTTTAGTAGAAGTTGGTATATAGAAAACGTCCGTAAACCTAGTGTTAAAATATTATTATTATTGTCGATGTAAAAGAGAGCACAGTGTCTCTCTAAGTTGCAGGCTTTTCTTGTTGATAGAAGTGCCTGTCAAAGTTTGATAAAGGCTTTTCTATTAGCGACTCCTGTGATTTTTCCATAATTTGCCCTTTAAGAAATTTTCTCAGGCAGACGAATAGAACCAGTGAGCTTTCATTATCGGCTGGAGGCTTTTATTCGATTACGCATTAATTTCTTTGGCAACTGACAGACCGGTTAATAACTTTTGACTTTGAAAGCATTTCTTAGAGTTTTCTTTATATTGTTTTACTTTAAAAAAACACTTTTCTCTGAAAATAACGTCTTGTTTAAATTAATCAATTAATCAAACATCAAATAATTGCTAATTGAATTCCTTTTTTTATAATATTAGTAAATAATTGTTAAATTAATTTATTTAACATTTATGCTATGATTATATATTTTGAAATGCTACAAGTAATTAACGTTGTAATTGAATATCGGAATCAATCAAATCTTGATAGTTAATCAACGCTGTATATATTTGGTATATATATGATGTACAGTAATACCCTGCTTTACGCGACCCCGTTATGCGCTGTTTCACTATAACGCGAAATTCAAATATATTATTAAATTACGCGAGAGTACGTATAAACATAATGTAGTCATCAACTTCTCTATGGTCGCGGGAATTTCAGTTAACGCGATTTTTTCCGGAACGTATCCCTCGCGTAAAGCGGGGCATTACTGTATATATAATAATAATAACACTTTATTGAATGCAGGAATTTTTCTACTGTAATACCTGTCTTTCTTTATGGACGTTAAAATAATGCGCCTACTAATAAAAAAAACAATTAATGTTGAATAAAATAATATTTTTTGGAAGTAATATACAAAAAATTGAAGCTAACAATGATTTTACGTGCATTGTAAAAAAGGTATTTCGTTTTACGGCTTCATAAATTTTAATGTACTTTACTGTGTGTTCACACGCTCGCTACTGAAAGCTGAAATCAATAGCTTTCAGGGCTTATGGTGTTGAGGCCCTGATAGGTGCACCTTAGGGACTCATGTTGATGATGAGCGATACAATGTAGGTACCTGTAAATATGGATTTTCAGGTAAATGTACAAGTCGTATCAATGATATATTTTCACATGCGAATAAACCAGGTATACATGTATAATAAAATGAATCAATTTAATTTAACGTTGTACGTGATATCATTACTAATTTGTTTAATTCCGATACTCGCTCATAGGTGGCGCTGTTCAGGGACATAACACACATGTTGTTTAAATAAATATAAACTCGAAATTGTAATACAGTATAATTGAATAGTAGAGAGTTCATTTGAGTGACATGTTAAATGTGTCAATTGATTAACACGTGTAATTAGATTCAGATAGCAATCAAATTAAATGGAAACCCTTTTTAAATTAAACATTTCAGACTCTATTTGCAAGATATTTCAGTTGATGTATTTTATAAATTCATTCGTTTTCACGTATTCATTTGTTTGTCAGAATTGTGTATTTATTATTATCTTTTTATAATGTTTTTTTATGTGTACAATTTAATATAAAATATTACATTATTCATTCAAAACAATAGATAATAGAGCGAGGACAACAAAAACCTAAATAACCCTTAAAATAATTTAAAAAACTAAAAAAACACGCGCGCTAGCTTTATCTCTTTTACTCCACTACACAGGATCTATAAAAGAATTTATAAATCCTGGCGGTCCTAATAAGGATAATGGGAAACTGTTATTAAATTATTGCATTGTCATCGATCCTTAATACGTATGCAAAGTTTCAAATTAATCAGACTTCTGGAAATTGGTGAAAATTATGCTCAAAGATTCCGTTACATACATACATACATACATACAACCCAAGCTAATAAAAGCGTGTTAATAAAAAAAAACACTTCAAATATTAACAGATTGCTTCGTAAACTGTTTTTCACAGAAGTAAACTAAGCTCAGATTAACTAGTAAAGAAGAATACGTTTGTAAAGAAGTTCCTCACTGTTCTGTATTTGTGAAGGGTAGATGTCCTCGAAGATTAAGCCCCTTGACAGAAGACACAATTCCCTTTACGATATTCGATCACAATAAAATATTATGTTCCCCGATCCATTTCCTGGGTTCGAGTTTCCCGCCAAAAAGTCTCTCGTAAAAAGTGTTTGACCTACATCTGGGGTGTGTCATCATTTTCGACTCTAACTCATTTTTCATGCTTCATTTGAGATCTGAATTATGAACACAATTTCAATCTGACAAATTTTACTATATCTGTACTCTCACGATTTGTGTCGTGTCTAAGCAAGAGATTCCCAAAGTATAGATCGCGACAAACCAGGGAATATTGAGTATGCCCTAAAATGTAGGTATATTGGTAATGCTTGTATTCCAATTAGAACAAATAAGACGGCATTAAATATAATTTACAAATAGAAATACTAATCCCTACTAATATTATAAATGTGAATGCGAGTTTGTTAAGTTATCACGCAACAACTACTTAACCGATCCTCACAAAACTTTGTACACATATTTTTGGAGGTACTAGAAGTAACATAGGGTATTTTTTATTTAAATAAAAAAAATTATTTTTTACTATAGTTTCCAATTTACTGTAGTTTCTATTTTTTCTATATTTATTTTTATTTCCGTCTGTCATTTTTATATATGCAGTATAAAACTATGAAACTAAACTACAAAATGATCAATGATACTTATTTAATGATTTAAATGCGAGCGAAGCCGCGGGTAAAAGCTAGTAAATAAATATATATATTAGTTTACAAAGTATGTAGGTAAGGTAAAAGGCCCAGTTATTGACACTGACCCAGTTTCTGACACTTTTCACTTTAATTTCAATTTTAAAAAAAATTGTTTCTTATATAAGTTAATTAATTTTTTCAAAAGTAAAATAATTTAATTAAGTACTGATTTTATAATAGCAATAGTTATAAACAAAACAACTTTATACAAAAAAAAAATATTTAAGGCCCTGAGTGACGGTCGAAGCGATTTTTCAGTTGTAGTCTAAGTTATTGACGTAAGAGTGTCCGTATATTGAATACGCGTTTTAACAGTCATGTAAGTATAAAAACATATATAATTATATATTGTATGATTAATAATAGCCTTTTCTTCGCTATAAAATATTAAAATATCATTAAAAACAATATTTTATTATTAAAATATGAGTGTCAATAACTAGGCCCAATTTTATTGGCATGTTGCAGTTATTGACACTCATAAGGCGCGGCCAACTCGATTTTTAGTGCAGGCGCGACCAACTAGATTTGCAGTTTCGCAAATTGGCGCCAGATTAAGAAAGGAAAGAACCAGGATCGAACAGTTGACATCTCCATAAAATGTAAAAATATTTATTTAGGTTTATAGTGATTCTTTGTCTTATAATTTTCTTTAATTACAGTAGTTAATTAATGTTGAATATTTTGTAGAGTAAATAAAATATCATTTATTGTTAAAAATTGGAACTTGATAGTATGTAACCTAAAAAATAATTTTCAAATGAGTGTCAGAAACTAGGCCGATGTTAGTGTCAGAAACTACAACCGAATAAATTTTAAGTGTCAGAAACTGGGTCTCTAAACATTAATTTTTAAAATATTAATTTCTATTATTAATTTGGTTAAATAATTATTTAACGCATATAATCTGTTCAAGAAATCGCCAACTTATTTTTAAAATAAAACATTATTGATTCACATTAAATTTTTTATAAGTTATCCTATGATAATCTTAGAATCACTCTTAAAGTGTCAGAAACTGGGCCCTTTACCTTATATATGTATAACAATTCTATGAAATGAAATGAAAATCGTTTATTAGTATAGGCACTAAAGGCGTGCAATATATATTATATAATAATATATATAATAATAGTATGCGGGTAGTTTCATTAAAATAGGACCCTTAGAAAATGTCCTCTTCTTTGGATGGATTTACCGTTTCAATAAGCAATTTAACTGGTGACACCGGCCCTTCAGAAGGTAATACTTAATGACGTGGGGTCGGATCACCTGAAGTCGACATAAGAAGAAACCTATCTCAAACGATCTCATTTGAATTCGACCCCTCTTGCCTCTATCCGTTCATACTACTATCTGCTATAATCACCTTACTGAGGTATAATCTTATTAAATTAATGACAGTTATTAATTCAGGCTGTATTCCCAAGTGACAGCCTACATGCGTGTATCAATGTACAATTGACAGAGTCTTCTATACTTCTATACTATTATATAAAGAGGAAACATTTGATTGTTTGTTTGTATGTATTGAATAGGCTCCGAAACTACTGGACCGATTTGAAAAATTATTTTACCATTACAATCGTAAAAAATCCCTGATGAACATAGGCTATAGAATATTTTCAATTGTTTTTTAAAGAAATATTACATTTTAAGTTCACACAGTGTGGAAGGCATTCTCTGTTGACTGAAATATGAAACATCATTAAACTTCATAGTACTCTATATCTTCATTATTACGCAGACGTAGTCGCGGGCAACTGCTAGTATTAAATAAAATAAGGGACATGGTAGTCAATTTTTAGGCAACAAAATGAAGTACAATCTTAATATTGCCTTTTTTTTGTTTTTTCTTTCAAATTCAAGATGGCGGTCGTGTTTACTACATTTAAATCACACAAAATATAGAATAGTATATTTACGACGATACGAATAGATGTAAATTTATTTATTAGCATAAATACAATAACTTTAATTGTAATATATATTATACTAGCTTTTACCCCCGGCTTCGCTCGCATTTAAGTCATTAAATAAGTATCAGAGATCATACTAATTATAGTCAATTGGAAACTATTATTGCTGCTATTTCGCAATATATTACGTATTTGAGTCCGTGCAAAAGAAAAATCCACTTTTCGCTTTTCAGTTTTTATTAGGACCGCTTGACATTGACAGTCGTATTTTTTATAAAACTTAATATAATTTATAAAAATCAAAAGGAGGTTGCGATCGCCAACAAATATAGTAAAAATATTTTAATAAAAAGTATCCTATGTTACTTCTATTATCTCCAAAAATATGTCTACAAAGTTTCATGATGATCGGTTAAGTAGTTGTTGCGTGAAAACGTAACAAACAAACGCACTTTCACATTTATATTAGTAAAGTATGTTAACACTACTTATATCTTTTATATTGTCAATTTATATATGTAATTCTTTTGCACCCTGCTATTTACTTCTTGATCTATTACTCTAAGGTAGATTGCCTGGTAGAGAGCGCCATTTAGTGATAAGGCCGTCTTTTGTTTAATATATGTATATGTATGCATGGCCTCGCTAGCTATATTATGGTTTGTAGTATGTAAAAATAGACAATGTTAAACAAACGTTGTCATATGTCTGTGTAAACACTCGAAGTAGGAGCTTCATTTAGCACTACTGGTGCTCGCACAAACAAAAACAGATAAGTGTAGTTACGCGACAAACGATGCCTAAGGACCTGAGGGACCGTCGGCGAATTCCCAAAGCTGGGCTCTACTTATTTTGTTAGACACAGTGTAACTCCATTCAGTAGGGCAACGGTGCTTTTAAAACTAATTATTGCAGATATTTTGCCATTATTGAGTCCCACTTTTTGCTTCTTCTTCTTCTTTTATTAATGGCCTCAGATATCTGTTAAAGACAATTCTGCCAATATAATTGGTTGTTTCAGGCGTTACTTTGCGGAAATCCATATTAAAGGAAATTATTTAAAATTATTTTGCTTATAATTCCCGCTATAACATTCAATAACTTGTCTCGACGCATTTCGCCACTTCACGTGGCATCATCAGGATACGTGAAGTGGCGAAACGCGTCGAGACAAGTTATTGAATGTTATAGCGGTAATTATAAGAAAAATAAAATTAAATAATTTCCTTTAATTCTGCCAATGTCGAGTATTCAGGCAGCAGCCCAATTAGAAATTATAAAATTTTAATTCACACGTAAACCCTCATGTCAAAAACTAATGCATTCATTTTCCACTTTTTGCTTTTCAATTTTATTGGGACTGATTGACGTTGACAGTCTTCTTTCTTAACAAACTTAATATAACTTATAAAAATCGAAAGGAGGTTGCGATCGCCAATGCTAATTAAAAGAATGATGATTGATTTGTGGCTTCGATATACGTTATTATTCAAATAGATATTTTATGTATCGGATCTAAATAAGTTCACACACGTGTAGGTATATATAATAATAATAACACATTATTTTATTGAAATGAAATGAAATTAGTTTATTAGCAAAGGCACTAAAGGCGTGCACTTGCTCATCGTTAGACTCTACCGTGACTTCGGAAAGGCGTATGATGAGAGAAAGACCACAAGAAACTCCTCAATCATAGCCTGTACATAAAATAATAATAAAAAACTGAATTCTTTATTTAAGTAACTAATTATATTCTCTTCTCTTATATTAACCGTTGATTCCCACTAGAACACTTAGACTTGTCAAAATATAATTATATTTAATAAAATAAATATAAAGGAAATTATTTAAAATTATTTTACTTATAAGTCCCGCTACATTAGGTCGAAGAAGGAAAATAACCTCCACCATCCTGATGATGCCATGTGAAGTGGCTAAACGCGTCGAGACAAGTTATTGCAAGTTGGTGGAGGTTATTTTCCTTCATCGACCTAATGTAGCGGGAATTATAAGCAAAATAATTTGCTTTATTATGGATTTCCGCAAAGTAACGCCTGATATAATTAATTAAATAAATATATAATATAATAAACTACAATAGCTGCTTGTTCACTTCAACAACTTTTAATACATAAATTTTCGCAATTCAATACGATTAAAAGTAATAAACAAAAAATATGTCGTGTTACTGTAGCTAGTTATACTGTGTACAATTTGAAGGGCCGCCTGCTTTTGACATAAGGCGTGTATTTATCTTTTCCTTTGGGCCGACCTAGGTGAGACAAAAAATGTATTTTTTCTGTTCCAACTTGACTTAACTACTTTTCTGTGTTCGTTAAATATTTACTACTTGAGATTGTTACTTCTTCTTTTTTCTTTTTACGGTATTATAACAATTTTGAGATTTCAATAAAAACATTAGGCGATATACATTATCCTATTACAAAAGTCAAGTTTCAGTTATGACAGAAATAGTTGAATTTTTAAAGGTTTTATTTATTATTATTACTTAATAATACAGAAAAAATACAGAGTAAGCGAGTTAAGAAGTGATCTCTTCCAAGCAACCAACTTTGAGATGTGGAGAAATGCAGAAGACAAATAGCGGGAGTTATAAATAGATACAAATATAGATAAAGATGAACTACACACAATACATACCATGTTACATAGATAAAATAGGTTTTTTTAACGATCTTTTTCGGGACACGTTAGCACTTTTGATATGAAATGAAAACCGTTTATTAGCATAAGCACTAAAGGCGTGCGCTTGCTCATCGTTAGACTCTACAATGGCTTCGGAAAGGCGTATGACGAGAAGAAGACCACAAGAAACTCGCCAATCGTAGCCTGTACATGAAATAATTAACAAAAATACTAAATTTTCATTCAGAAAAAAAAGGAAATAACAATTCACAAATCGGATTGCACAGTGGTTACAATAAATGTTATTTTAATGACATATATGTATATAAAATATATAGCTATATATAATTATGATAAAGGATACCCGCTACATCCCAACATATTGGCAAAGACTCGTGACCTAATTCTCCTACTTACTGTAGATTACTGTTGACACTAGCTCTACATAATATGGGCAAATATAATATTAATTATGAATAGTGACATATGATATACATCATATAAAAGGAGTAGTAAGGCTGTATTCATTCATCAATGAAAGGTTGTTGAATTTTAATCAAACATAAATTCTTTATATGCAAATTATTATAGGGTTTTTTTAAACTTTAAAAGCTATGTTTCGAAGGTTTTGCAGACGCTGTCGTTACGTTAATGTCGCAGTAATTAAAAATAATTAATGAATGTATAGAAAACGTGATTTAAAATAGCTCGATACGTCTTAAATAACATATCATACAAAATGATTTGTGTAACTGTGATATTGTTCCAGCCCCGGATCGCGTGATGGCGCATGGAGTGGGCGTGGTGCGCGGCGCTGCTCCTCGCGTCCATCGCGCTGGTGTCCGCCGGCCCACGGTACAGCTCACGCATCGTTCACACAGACACTGGTATGCTATTCCTCTTTGAACCTCCCCACTCCGCCTCACCCTCCCCCTCCCCCTGAATCTCCGTTCTTTACTATAAATGCTATGACAGGAGCAATCCGAGGAATAATAGTGGAGCCAGCTTCACGTCGTTTGGAGCCTGTGGAAGTATTCCGTGGAGTTCCGTACGCTGGGGCTCCAGTCAGGTTGGGCGCTCCACCTCCGATAAAGGCCTGGTCCGGCACCAGACTGGCAGACGCCTTCGCACCTGTTTGTCCACAAAGATATCCAGACATATCCAACAAGTGAGTTTTAATAGCAAAACTAATTAATATTAATTCGTGGTATCGATCATATAACATTTCATAAGTAGCATGTTAAAAATCATATGAAATGAAATCGCGTATCATCGGCGCGTGAAGGCGTTATGAAACTGAGAGTTAGGTTGGTTAAAGCAAGGGATAAGTTAGAAACTAATACCGCTAATATTAGAATGTGCAAAACGCATTAAAATATATTCACCACGAATTAACAGTCTTGAGTATTTAAAAGTAGCATTAATAATTTTTATATTACACTATAAGAAATAGTGCCCACAACTTTTATTTGATTTTTAAAATTCATGATTGATTGTAAATACTTGAACTAAAAATATTACAGCTCTATTTGTGGAATGAAACCAAATTCAGAAATAGAAACGTAACATTTTTCTGGGAAAACAGTAAACCCTCGAGAGTCGTAGCATCGTGAGGAAGCTGTAGCAATCTCTATGTAACATTTTATCTTAATACGTGGAGCGACTTATGCTTTTCTTTATTTTTACAGGATTTCCTTTCATTTAACTCTTTCAGCCACAGTTTTACTATGATTACAAAGAAAACAAATGGATATTATAATTATATCCATAAAGGTTTTGAAAAAATAAGGTGGTTAGAATACTAACCATCGTATTATTTACATTAATACAAAAATAAATAAATAAGAGATTACGTTTATTTTTAACGAAACCAATACTAGATATCAGAGAAACACAAAAATCATAACATAATAATAACTCTTACCTTTATTTTTGAATAATCGAATTGCTACGTTGAAAAAACAACACTGCACTGGTTTTATAAATAATACAGGTTTAGATTGTTTCACATTTTTTTTTAAACTAACCTACCTACCAATTCAAAATTTATTAGAATAATAATAATTAATAAAAAACTTTTTTCAATGTATTTTGTTAATAGAAGCTTACCCAGTGTAGACTAAATTAAAATAGAAGTTTACGGTTATTGTAAAGCCTCTTTACTTTAGTGAGTATTCTGTCAATAAAGATTGTTTAAACTTATAAGTCACGTTAATTCTGTGAGCTTACATGGATTTATGTTAAAGTAATTTTGGGCGGAATGCTAAGGCAATGAGATCCGTGGGCGGAATAACCTTTTACAGAAGGGCATATTGTATTATTTTTTTGCTTATCTTATAATTATTACCAGAGGCGGCTCGTCCTAAAGAGCGCTGGTGCAGTGCACTCCCACGAAAATTACAGAAGTAATCTATATTTCTTCATAATACATACTATCCTTACATTACATTCATACTATGCCTATACAATAGTATATTATATTACCTATATCTACGCCGCTGTAATATAAGTTCTGTAATTTTCGTGGGAGTGCACTGCACCAGCGCTCTTTAGGACGAGCCGCCTCTGATTATTACAGTAATAAATTAAAACCAATTAATACTCGCTCATCGGTATAGTGGATATGACCCAGTACCGTAGCTACTAAGCCCAGGGGGCCTCTCGGACTCTGGCGTACAAACTATAAATTAAATTAGTGAAAAATTTTCCTACGTTCGAAATTCCAAGAAGGCGACTTTAATAATGGCAACTTATTTAAACAATACAGGTGAATTCCCAACAAGTCTCGAAGATCTTTGTTTAAAATTTGCGGGGAAGTCCGCTGTATTCTTAGTTTAGTATATAGTTTAGTTAAGGCCCTAGTTTATTTTTTGCCCCAGAGCTACGCTAACGTTAATTTTAATACATTAATACCCCGCTTTACGCGACCCCGTTATGCGCGGTTTCAAATTCAAATTCCGCGCTCAATTGCCCCGCATTACGCGAAAGAGTGCGTATAAACATAATGTAGTCATCAACTTCTCTATGGTCGCAGGAATTTCAGTTTTTTGCGGAACGTATCCCTCGCGTAAAGCGGGGCATTACTGTAGTCAAGTTGATTATTTAAACAAAGTTATATACACAATAAAGATATTGTTTGTGCGAATAGATGTAAACAATCAAACACAAGTTGGAATAAACGTGACTCTGGCATCTTGGAAGGGGATTTGTAGTTGTTATTTACTAGTTTGTTGTTTGTCAAATGTGGGAGTTTACATATTATAATTGAATCCTTTATTGTTTGATGTACGCGATAGGTTTGAAGTGTCTCGGAATTTTACACAAATCATGGGCATCAAGCGGTGTATTCTTTTGTTTTATATGAAGTTGGATAATGGATATTTTGAATAGTTTCTAAATTTAAAATGTCAATGCCGCGTAATCACCACAAAACGTGCATCCACGTGATCTTCTTTGAATTATTAGATTTTTGTTCCGGTGACCATGATATTTAATTTTTCTAGGAATAATTAGTTATTTTAAAAAATAAAACTGATAATATATCAATACTTCTTAACGCGTGACTTTTTAACACTTCGTCGGGCGCCCTTCAAAAACTAAGATGAAAATCAAAATCTATCTTTTTTATTGGAATATTTAGAAATAAATTTTATACAAAAGTAATAGAAAAATTTTTTTTCCTCTTTAAATCAGACTAAAAACTAAAAGACTTCATAAAAGAGTTTATAGAACCTATAATTGCTGTGCCTGTGAGACCGGCCGCGCACGACGGAGGGTTAAGATCGTAAATTATTTTGCTATATGCAGGTTGTATCGTCCACTAATATATCAAGTTTTAATAACAGGTGCGCGTGGAGTGGAGGCGCCGTACGCAGTGGTGTTGTGGACTGGTGGAAGCTCATTAGAGTGGGGGTCTGCGAATGCCTTCGACGGCGCCGTCCTTGCTGCGCGTGCGCATCTTCTTGTAGTAACTCTCAACTATAGGTTAGGTTTATTAGGTACGTATTTTTATTATATTGAATCAAGATAAATATTTAGTTTTATTAGTTTTTTAACACTTAATTATATATTACATAAAACAATCAAGTTAATTTCTGGTTAAGTCAAAAATAACTTGTTGGGAAACTACGAAACCTTCCAATAGGGTAAACCAAAGCCAAAAACATACAATAACTAATCCACATTCTCGTATGTTAATCCCTACTAATATTATAAATGTGAATGTGAGTTTATTTGTTACGTTTTCACGCAACAACTACTTAACTGATCATCATGACACTTTGTACACATATTTTTGGAGGTACTACAAGTAACATAGTATACTTTTTATTTAAAAATATATTATTTTTTTACTATAGTTTCCAATTGACTATAGTTTCAGCTATTTGGAATCCTATTCATTCATTTCTATTGAAACGATCTCTGATACTTATTTAATGGCTTAAATGCGAGCGAAGCCGCGGGTAAAAGCTAATAAATAATAAATCAATTACGTTATCTTTTCATACTTAAAAACTTTAATACTCAAAAACAGAGAGAGAGCAATTTTATGAAAAAAAAATCCTGAAACAAAAGTACTTTTCAACAACATTATACAAGAAAAATAAATCAACCGCGAAGGGTGCGAATTGGGTAAAAGCCATTACATTCGGGTTTGACTTGTAATTTTTTCATATACTTAAGAGCGTGAACCAAATTGAGAATCACTTACATACTTGTATATACTATATGTATGCACTCGTAGCCACTTAGCCTGATTACTTCACGTGAATGGTTACTTAACTCCGACGACAATTTTAACATGCGCTTATCCTTAATAACGTATTATGGTGTATTATTTTAAACGGGTTACACTAAAGCGTGGATATTAATCCCAAAAATATGCTTTGACTCTTTCCTACTCATTGCGTTAGACAGAGATGGTTATTTATTTATTTATTTATTTAAACTTAGCCTATTACAATAATATAATATTTAAGATAGCTTTATATAAACACTATAAAGTATTAAACAATATTTAAAGAAACATAATAACAAACACTGCGGCTAACTTAATGCTAAACATAATGTACTCCGTACTAGTTTTAACTGTAATGACGGTAGTCCAAAATATTAACAAGTTTGGCACTCGTCAATTGGGTTTGCTGTTTCAGTTTGTCGAGCGAGATAGTAGTATTTGGTTTTTGTATGTGGGAGTAGTGAAACACTGTTGTTATATGACTGATAACAACATTTCAGTCTAATGAGTTTTCTCAATACAGCATAGTGGGAGCTAGTACTGCTTCTACTAACAGCTCAAAATCCTCAGGTTTTTTAAGTACGGGCTCACCACAAGACCCAGTGCACACGGCTGGTGGAGCTGCAGTCCTGGACGGAATAGCAGCACTGCAATGGATACGAAGAAATATTGCGGCGTTTGGAGGTGATCCACGAAGAGTCACTTTGGCTGGTCACGCAGCTGGAGCGGCATATGCTAACACTTTGTTGATGATGCCCACAGCTAAAGGTAAGAAAGGAGAATGTATTTTAAACAAAAAGTCAACGAGTAAGCTAAATCGCAATTGGTCCAATGGCAGGTTTGGTGTCTCGCGCTTTATTGATGAGCGGTTCAGCTCTCAGTCCATGGGCGATGGCTGCAGATGCTACGTTAGCTCGGGAACATGCTGCACAAGCGCTTAGATGTAGCAAAGAACACGAGCATTGGTTAGTAGCTTTATATTAATTTCCTCTTGTATTTTCGTGTTTAAATTAAAGGGTCCAAAATTGTGCAGGTTATCTCAGTGTATTCAAGAGCGTCCATTGGCGGCACTACTGGCCGTGGAAGCACCGAAAGCTAGGTTTCTCGCTGGCTGGGCCCCATCTGTTCCTACGTTAGATCTGCCTCCGTCGTTACAAACGCCCACTCGAGCCCTCCACGCGAGTGAAGCCTTCCTGGACTGCGCTTTAGCTATCATTATCACGACGACTGAGAGTTATCAGTATTTTAGTGAAGATGATATTAGACATGGATTTGAAGAAGAACATAGGTTTGTTGTTTGTATGTTAAACTATTCATGCATTTTTATTTTGTTAGAATATTATCCACATTTGAAACTGACAAGACGGTCAAATAAGAATTTGTGACACGTGAAACTGTAAATCAATAGAAAAACAAAATTAATTAGTTCTATTACAGTCCATACACAAAATACACACAGAGAGAGAGAGAGAGGGGGAGAGAGAGAGAGAGAGAGAGAGAGAATAGAGTTCAAATAATATCAATTTTGTATTAAAAGCAAATAAAATTTCACAGAAACCGAATCCTGCGCACATACGTTCGCAACGTCTACCGATATCATAGGAACGAGATATTCGCAGCGATCAGGAACGAGTACACCGACTGGGAGAAACCCATACAGCATCCAATCAATATACGAGATGCAACATTGGAGTCATTAAGTGACGCCGCGACCGCTGCGCCTGCGCTGAGAGTGGCACAACTGCACGCTAAGAGAGGCGCGAAGACTTATTTTGCTCATTTCGCTCATCAGAGCAAAGATGCTGAATATCCGCAGGTAATATTTCAGCAGGCAACATGTACAAACTTACTTAGAACCTTTGGAGTTAGAACTAGGAAATATAATTAGTTGTTTCAGGCGTTACTTTGCGGAAATCCATATTAAAGAAAATTATTTAAAATTATTTTGCTTATAATTCCCGCTACATTAGGTCGATGAAGGAAAATAACCTCCACCAACGTGCAATAACTTGTCTCGACGCGTTTCGCCACTTCACGTGGCATCATCAGGATACGTGAACTGGCGACGCATCGAGACAAGTTATTGAATGTTTGTGGAGGTTATTTTCCTTCATCGACCTAATGCAGCGGGAATTATAAGCAAAATAATTTTAAATTATTTCCTTTAGAACTAGAAAAGAAGTTTAACAGCAGAAGGAACTCATGTACAATAAATATAGTAAAATTTAAAAATGAGTTATAAAAACGCAGTGATTCACTCAATTAAGCGATTTTCAGTGAATTCTTTTTGACAAATAAATTTCTTAAACCTGTAATAGTGAATTTTATAAATTGCACAGTTAAGAATCTATTTCTTGGTTCCATGCTGACGCGCAATCACAACAGCTTACTTGCTGAAAACTGAAAAGAAAATGTCAGCGTAAAACGTAGAGTAAATTTAGTTGCAGGTTAGAACACTATTTAATTTACGTTGGACAATAATTTATATATGTTTTGTAATATATAATACTAACTGTTGCCCCCGACTTCGCTCGCGTAGTAATAAAGTTTAATGATGTTTCATATTTCAACGACGCCTGCCTTTTATGTCAATTTTTGGCAACCTTGCGTTACATTATTGTAGTTCTAGTAAGGATCCTTGTTTTCTTCCTGTAATTTATATAGCCTATATTGATCAGTGATAATGTAGCATTGGAATGGTGAAAGAATTTTTGAAATCGGTTCAGTATTTTTTGAGCCAATTCGTTACAAACATACAAATCTTTCCTCTTTATAATATTAGTATAGATAACTTAATTTATGGTTTGTTAATAGAAAAAAAAAAACAATTGAAAGCAATTAAAAATGTTTCAAATTGTTTCGTTATACATTAATGCTCTATTACATGTTTACAAGCTTCATTAATCATGTAAATCCGCAATGAATATTCAATATGACTTTGAGGCTCTCGTCGTATCGATTGATCACTGTGGCGAGCTTACCACGTGATAGATACATTAATTTAGAAACATGTGCTTTGCTGTATTGTACTAAAACAACGAGTGTTTTATTTTATCGCCAACATTGATGAAGTGTATAAATCATTTTGAATTGAAAAAAAAAACACTCAACAATTGAATTTATAGCCCAGTGATTGTCAACATTTTTCGTCGTGGCACAAAAATAAAAATATACTTAACCGATTATCATGAAACTTTGTACACTTATTTTTGGAGGTACTAGAAGTAATATAGGATACTTTTTTTTATAATAAAAAAATATTTTTTACTACAGTTTTCAATTGACTATAGTTTCAGCTGTTTGGAATTTTTCTATATTTATTTTTATTTCCGTCTATCATTTTTATATATGCATTTTTGAGGTTAGGTGTCATTTTTGTGGTTAAATGCCACTTTATTATTTTAGATCTTACTCACTGATTTTAATTCATACTCTTCTTCTTTAAAAATGCCTCAGAAGCGGAAATCCGGTCTAAATATAGTTATCATATTGATTCATTTGTATTGAAATGATCTCTGACACTTATTTAATGACTTAAATGCGAGCGAAGCCGCTGGTAAAAACTAGTTGTCTATACAATCTATGTTATATAAATGAAAAAGAAATTATATGGACATACATTTAATCTTAAATAAATTGACAGCGTCTAGGAAGTGTAACGGGTGAAGCTCTGCCATACTTCCTGGGTCTACCACTGGTCAATGGGCTGCCGTTCACACCACATAACTATTCGAGGGGCGACGTTGCGGTGGCTGAAGCGTCGGTGGCTTTATTAGCAGCGTTCGCGAAGACGGGAGACCCATCACCTCGGACTGATCACCATCACGACACGAACTGGCCACGATATGAATTGAATACACAGCAGTATTTGAGTATTAGTAAGTTGTATAGACAGATCTAGATGCGTCAATAAACGCGTTAATTACAGTAATACCCCGCTTTACGCTTCACTATAACGCGAAATTCAAATTAATTATTAAATTACGCGAAAGAGTGCGTATAAACATAATGTAGTCATCAACTTCTCTATGGTCGCGGGAATTTCAGTTAACGCGATTTTTTCCGGAACGCATCCCTCGCGTAAAGCGGGGAATTACTGTATAAGACAATCTTATTCCTAGATGTTGTAAGCTAAGTAATAATGTAGCCATCAACACCTAGTACCATTGAGAGTCAGTCAGTCAGTTAGTCAACTAGCAACTAACTATGACAACAATTAACTAACTAAATGCCTATATCTACCTTTTTTATATACTAACTTAAGACTATGGTTTTGAAAAATGATATTTTTGGATGGAACTCGAGTACCTACATTTATCGAAAGCCACAAATAATCCTTCAAATTACGGCAGGTTGGCTATCCCTGCTATATATATATATTAAAAGACTTAAATCATTGAATAACAATTAAATTAAATAATTTCGTTTAATAAGCTGTCTTTGGATTTTTTTATTGATAGCAAAGCATATGACCACACTCCACCTGATGTTAAGCTAGAGTGCGGTCCATGAGCATAGACAACTGTTACCACAGACAGATGCGACTCCACTATGCCGGCTTGAGGAGACGAATGTGCTCTGTCCAAATTAACAGGGCACACTCTCGTTATCCCGGCTACTTCCAAGCTGATCCCGAAACGACGACATACTGGGCTAATGACTTACCACTCTTAAATATGTTTGAAATGAGCAATTGTTTTATTAATTTTATGTAAAAAAATAATGTAATATTAAAGAAAGTAGGTTTGCACCAACACAAGTAATAATATATAAAACTGTTCATGTAAAATCTGAAAATGTGACCTCGTAACTTGGATGTTGTTTAGCTGTTTTCATGACCATTGCCAACTTCAATGCCCCAAGGAATCGATTCTTATTTGTCTTTCCACTTCACGATCTCGCCGATGGGAATAAACGTTTCATGCTACAATGTTCCAATTGTACTCAAACTTTATGTTTTATAACAACTGAGATGAAAATATGTTGAAAATAATAATCAATTATCGTACATCGTTGACTCTGATTTCGGATCGCGCTGTAGTATAAGTTTATCCCTCAGGTTCAAAGCTTCGTGTACGCAGTCATTATCGTGGTCACAAGTTGGCGCTATGGCTGCATTTGGTGCCACAGCTGCACAGACCTGGGGCTGCACCACGACATCATCAGTTCAGATCCACACATCCTGACCTATTCGCTGGTGAGTTATTTTGTTTCTAAGCCCTGAGGAATTAATTTAGAAGATTATCCGATTTGAGCGTTTATTTTGATTGCGTATTTATAGACGCGTTTAGATGCATTTATGTTATAAGTCGATGAACATACAGTCGAACCTCGCATAACAAGCATAATTCGTTCCGGCGTCTTACTCGTTAAGCGAAGCAATCTTAACTAGCTAGCGTAGAGTAGCAGTAGCACAGCCAGTCCTCGGTTTTACGTCATGTTAAGTACAGTAATACCCCACTTTAAGCGACCCCGTTATGCGCGGAATCACTATAACGCGAAATTCACATTTCGCGCTCAATTGCCCCGCATTACGCGAAAGAGTGCGTATAAACATAATGTAGTCATCAACTTCTCTATGGTCGCGGGAATTTCAGTTTTTTCCGGAACGTATCCTTCGCGTAAAGCGGGGCATTACTGTACCAGACAATAGTGTCGTAAAGCTACCTTGTACATTAATATTCTGAATAAAAGTCTGAATAATTTTTATATTAAATTTATTGGTGTAATTATTTATGTATTATTTTGTATTTATTTTATTTTTCTGTACTATTAACATCACCGCTCACATTTCCCAAAGGTTAACTGGCAGAAAATGCCTTAAGGCATTAAGTTCGCATTTTGTGATTTTTTATAGTATAAATATACTATTGCATATTTTAACATGAGAAAGCAGTTATTGTGACATAACTGTAATAGTTAGTAGATATTGATGTCCTCTATAAAACTGTAGTACATCACTTTGCTGTATTGTCAATAATTTCCGCAGCATACGCAATATAATGATTTTTTTCCACACTTTGGGTTACATTATTGAAGTTTTCATGTGGATCCCATACGTTTTTTACAATATTCTATAGCCTATGTTCATCAGGGATAATGTAGAAGAATTTATTAAATCGGCCCAGTAGTTTCGGAGGCTATACAATACAAAGAAACAATCAAATGTTTCCTTTTTATTATATTAGTATAGATAATAGAAACATGTCAGTTAACACGTGAATATTGAGTAGTGGGCGAGGTACGTAACAAGAAAATTAACTGAGCTACATTACCCTGAGCTATTAGCTTCAGTTCCTTTGCGTTCATGGAATACCGTCATTAATTGTCTTCCGCCGGCAGTCTCGGGTTCGCACTAATGAATGAGAAGCACTATCGAACGGCGAACCACCGATAGCATCTACTCCATTTATTGCCATTTGATTTTGTTTTGGTTTTTTTACTTTCTCGAACTATTTTACTTTAGTTTGACATTAAGGACTTAAAAAGTTCTGATTATCATCATGGGCTACCGCTGCCGCTGTATCAGCTGTATCAATAATACGGGGCCTCTAACGTGTGTAAAATGTTATCCACAATATCACTTACTCTCGTGCTTCTCAGGAAAAAAAACATATAAAGAAACGTATATTTAATTTGAATTGTTTGGCAATTTCTAGGAGGAAGTGATAACTTACAATCAATAAATATTTATTTTAATTTAATGCGTGCATTTTTAATTTTATTATCTTTCTATAGTTAATGCAACAGATCGCAGCTGTCAGATTATAACCCTTCTGTGTAAATATATATTAATGATTTTAAACTTTGATGTTGATTTTTTTTTTTGTTATTGTCAATTTATGGTTTTTTTTTGCATGCTGGTACCGGTTTATACGTTTTATTGTGAATCAGGTGGATTAATGGTTTCTTTTTTCTTTTAATTATTATTATTACTTTGTGTTGTGTGTATGTTTAACAGGTGTGGATCCAAAACAAGGATATCACATCATCGCGAAACAGATAAAGAGCGCGTTCATATTCACACCTGACGTTTGCCATTAAAAAAAACACAGCTGTCAGCGAAATGGAAAGAATCATGCGGACTAAACTGTAGTCGAAAACTATGCCTACATCACATGATCAAATTAAAACAACTTTATTACTCTGTTGTCTTTGATAATGCATTTTTTTTTTTTCAATATTTTTTGTGTATTTATTTTAAATAATGTAATGTGTTAAAACAGATCTGTTATTCCTTCCATTGTAATTTAAAGTGCACACTTTTAAAAGCGAAATTCTGTCAAAATTTATTGATAAATTCAACAATGGTTATTCTTATACTGGTCGAAAGCGGGAGCGGCTGAAGGCAGCGGAAGGCTGTAGTCATTACGGGCGGCACAATGGCACTGGGTGTCTTTTGTTTGGATAAAATCTCCGGGTTCCTGAAACGCCACCATCGCTCATTACCAGCCGATATTTTTAGACAGCTCAGGGAAATTAATGACTCACACTCTTTTAACAAACTTTGACCTTCTTTTAAGGTTAAGACGATATTGATGTTCATCGTATAACTATTGGTTTAATAACATGTTTTTATGCATGATCATTTCAATAGAAATGAATCAATATGATTCCAAACAGCTGAAACTATAGTCAATTGGAAACTATAGTAAAATATATATTTTTTTAATAAAAAGTATCCTATATTACTTCTAGTGCCTCCAAAAATATGTGTACAAAGTTTCATGATGGTCGGTTAAGTAGTTGTTGTGTGAAAACGTAACATCATCAATCATATTGATTCATTTCTATTGAAATGATCTCTGATACTTATTTAATGACTTCAATACGAGCGAAGCCACGGGTGAAAGCTAGTATTGCATAAATCTATACATACTATAAATATTAATTTCCCTTTGATAATTTAATAACACGAGTAATAGGTTTTGAATATTTATTTGTCATTGAAACTTGTTAATAATATGTTCAAATATAAATTAATTATTGGAATACATAATTAGCATTTATTAAACACAACGTTTCAGTTTAAAAGGGATAATTGTACAGATATTTTCGTATTTTATTCATAAATAGTAAATGCATTATTATTTTTAATAGTTATTATTTGGTTTGGGAACCTATGGGTATCAATAACACAAACGTAAAACACAGTTTTAGAACCACTTTTTAACCTGAATAAGTGACTTTGAAATATTGTGACTCACTTTACTGTCAAATTTGTTATATCTAGGTCTTAAACAATTGTCATAAAGATTACTCTATTTTTTCTGTCTATTTATCTCTTTGTATTTTGCGTATGACTTCAATTGGACTATACGTTTGCATTTATACAGGCAGTCCTCGATTTACGTCGTTTCGAGTTACATCAAACAATTTTTTGACACTATTCCTCAAGCATACGTCAATTGTTTCGATTTCCGGCATAGGAGAATTCACTTGTCGCGAAGTTTTGTTCCTCCAAACACGACTTCGTTGTTGCAACCATTGGATCAAGGAGTTATTGCGTCTTTTAAGGCCTATTATCTTTGAACCTAACCCCTTGGATTTTACGTCGTTTCGATTTACGTTGCTTATTTCGAGAATCTAACATGCCGTAAGTACGAGGACTGCCTGTATTATGTTATGTATTTTTTATATGTAGCCTTACCTGTTTTTTAAATAAAGTAATTAGTATCCTGGGCGTAGCCAGCCATGGGCTCAGGGTGGGGCAGCAGTCTAAAATAATATGCAACTAGCAAACTATACTCGGTCTTACCCCAGTTAATTTTTTTTTGTGTTGACTGACGACTGTCGAGTGTGAACTTTCTTACAGATATTAAGTATTGTAGTTAGTATCTAGATAATTAAGTTTTTTAAAATTGATTAGGTACCTTACAGGGCAGACTCAGGGTGGGGCAAGCGCCCCACCATGGCTACGCCTATGGTTAATATGTATGTCATATATATATGTCAAAAGATATTATTACTTCCTACTTCAGAAGATAATGTTTAAACTTAATGTTTCTATATTTTTTAATTTCAATCATTGCTTTATCTGGTAAATAATAAGTATAGTATATTTAAAACACTGGCTTATATGAAATGACCAAGAAATTTATTAAAACGCTATCAAAGAAAGTTTTAGTACTATGATACGAATTGTTCGGGAGTTAATTAATTTGCAATTGATTTGCAAAAATAAAACGAATTGGAAACAAGTGAGCTTGTGATTTTCCTCAATAAGGCGTGAAAAGATTGAATCGGCACTCAACAATAGTGGTTGGTGGAATTCTGAACCGTTGGCGGCTACGTAATGAGGTATTGTACTACGTGGGCGAATTTGTGCGACCACGACGCGACATTATGTGAAGGCATTAGTAGCTTTTGGTAGTAAATTGAAAACTGAGAAATAATATAATACAACACATGCATTCTTATAAGAAAAGTCATACTCAATCAAATTAATACAAAAATTAAATTAAACAAAAAAACACACGGAGTAAAGATCAAGTTTAAATATGATAAAAATCCTTGTGATGAAATTGTCAATATTCTAGTATAATAAGATATAATTATGCTATGGTAATAAAAGTGAAAATTTCTTAAACCTTATTAAACAATAATAACAATTTTATTTGAAAAAAAAACACAGTAAAAAAATGTATATAGTGAAGTTTAACTTCGCTTAGTTAGGACAAGAGTTAAAAGTTGTGGAGGGTGTCGAACGGGAAACCTTGGGTATTGTCTGACCCTTCCCATTGTGTCTGGCAAACTGTGCCCGTCGGAATGGCAATACCCCGGAATGGCGAAAGGGCCTTTATGAAACTCGCGCGTGACTGATTCTTCACTGGTTTGTTATTTGCTTTCTTTTGGTGGAAAAATAATGTTGTTGTGAAAACACTTTACACTTACAATTTAAGGTCACTGTAATTAGCGATTGTGAGTTGCGGCGGCGATGTTAATCCCTACTAATATTATAAATGTGAATGCGAGTTTGTTTGTTACGTTTTCACCCAACAACTATTTAACCGATCATCATGAAACTTTGTACACATATTTTTGGAGGTACTACAAGTAACATAGGATACTTTTTATTAAAAAAGAAATTATTTTTTACTATATTTGTTGGCGATCGCAACCTCCTTTTGATTTTTATAAATTATATTAAGTTTTATAAAAAATACGATTGTCAATGTCAAGCAGTACTAATAAAAACTGAAAAGCGAAAAGTGGATTTTTCTTTTGCACGGACTCAAATATATAATATATTGCGAAATAGCAGTTAGTATGATCTCTGATACTTATTTAATGACATAAATGCGAGCGGAGCCGCGGGTAAAAGCTAGTATATATATAAAATACATGTATATATCCTATAATATGTAGGTATATAAAATATACTGAAATTCATAAGACTGGTGGTGAATGGTGGATTTATGCGAATGGGTTGCGGTCTCGTTAATCGACGACAGTGTCGCTCGCAATCGCTACTCTCTCGTTGTAGTTTGGGAAACATGGTTACGATGGGTAACCGTTAATAACGTAAGCTCTAACCTATATATCTAGACCAGTAATTCTCAAACACTGTGCCGCCAAATTTGAGATATATAATAATGTTAAAAATATTATAAAGGAAATTATTTTGCTTATAATTCCCGCTTACATTAGGTCGATGAAAGAAAATAACCTCCACCAACATTCAATAACTTGTCTCGACGCGTTTCGTCACTTCACGTGACATCATCAGGATACATTGCATGTTTTTTTATATAACAAACAAACTCACATTCACATTTATAATAATAGTAGGGATTATTTCATACATTAAGTTCAGTAACCAGAGTACCTAGTAAAACAGGTTTTTGAACCTAGTACAGTACATAGTACCCTTTCTATATATATAAATAAATAAACGATTTTATTTATATTTATTGCATTTCAGTGTTACTAAACTAATATATAGTAATGTATTATGTTTATTTTATTATTATTATTATTTTCTTATAATTTCACGATTTTTGTCTTTATATGTCAAATTATAATTATTCTAGCCTGGAGTTACAGAAATACAGAACAGTTCATGAGACTCCGATGTAATAGTAGACCTTAAGAACGAATCGAACAGGACGTTCCAATATATACGATATATCTAATTAATAATTATGTATTTAACATCACTCGGGAAACCTAACAACCAGAGAATTGCAATAAACAATATAAGAGTCACATGGCAACAAAATTTCTTTAATAAAATGCTCACATATTCTTATTTAAATTTACTATTCGCGTTCTGTATATTCTGGGTCCCACGTCACAAGCATTGCCTAGTGTGGGACCATCGAATATTGTACTGTTATTTGAATTTAATAATAAATAAATGAATAATCTAAAAAGTAATGAAACTCAAAATAACCCTAAATTATTTAACTTATAGTTTATATTTGCATTTAAATGGGCACATTAACGTCTCTCAACGGCCACATTTAAGCAGTAATTAGAGCTTTCACTAGACACGTCCACAACAAAATCCATTGCTTATTTTACTATAATAGTTCCTTTACTTTACATTGTTATACAGCAATGGATAGCTTATTAATTTCACACTTTTTACAGGAACAAAGAGCGTATTTATATACATTTATATATGGATGCATGCTGGTATAAAAAAAATAAAAGCGAACACAAGAAAACAAACAAAAGTAGAAATGTAAATAATAACTCCATTATAGAAGTAGATTTAAACACTGATCAAAAAAACGATTAATTACACCATTAATTAAGATCAAACTATTAATAGAAGATAAATTGGAGGTAGACGCTATTTATGATTCTGGTTCACAGATCTCTTTAATAAATTCAAGATTAGTTAAACTAAAAGGAGACAAAATTAATATAGCGAATACATACATAAAAACGGTTAATGGTGTAAAGAAAACAGATGGTTTGATAACTATTAGAATTAGAATTTCAGACATTGAAGAAGAAGTAGATGTCTATGTGGTGGACAATGAAGAATTTGAAGATTTTATAGTAGGATTAGATATGATAAAACAATTTCTATTAACCCAGAACGAAAAGTTAAAAATAATACAGAAAAAATACAATAATCTAGAAATTAAAAAAATAATAAATGAAAATACAGAAAATGAAGATAAGAAGGTGGAAATGTATTCTATAAATTTCAATGAACACATACAAGAAGAAGAATTTCAAATTGAAATAAACCACTTAGATATCAAAGAAAAATACGAGATCGAGAAAATAATAGAAGAATATAAAACAGTCTTTGCAAAAGATAAATATGATATTGGAATGGTTAAAGATTATGAAGCGCATATAGATCTGCTAGTCGATAAATACTGCAGCAAAAGACCGTACAGATGCACAATAGATGATAAAAAAGAAATAGAAGAACAGGTATCAAAGTTATTGGAAAGGAATTTAATAGAAGAATCTTACAGCCCTTTTGCTGCCCCGGTGACACTTGCGTTCAAAAAAGATGAAAATAGAAAATGTAGATTATGTATTGATTTCAGAGAACTGAACAAAATTATTGTACCACAGGCCCAGCCATTCCCGTTAATAGATGATCTAATAATAAGGACAAGAAACTGTCAATACTTCACTACGTTAGATATAAACTCTGCTTTTTGGTCAATACCACTACGGATTGAAGATAGGAAAAAAACAGGATTTATCACACAGGATGGTCATTTCCAATGGACCTGCTTACCATTTGGCTTAAAAACAGCGCCAGCTATCTTTCAAAGAATATTAAACAACATTTTAAGGAAACACAAACTAACAGAATTTGCAGTGAATTATATTGATGATATTTTGATATATTCGTCATCTTTTCAAAAACACTTATTACATATAAAAAAAGTATTAGAGGCAATAATAAAAGAGGGATTCAGATTAAAATTTAAGAAATGCACATTTGCTTCAGATACAGTGCAATATCTTGGTCATGTAATTCAAAACAATTCAGTGAGACCGTTGAAAGACAACTTAACTTCAATTAGAAATTTCCCGACACCGAAGACACAAAAAAATGTAAGACAATTTTTAGGAAAAATTAATTTTTATAATGAATATATCCCGAAAAGTGCAATTACTTTAGACCCACTACATAAATTGTTAAGAAAGAATGAAAGATTTATATGGACAGAAGAATGTGAAAAATCTTTCAGACAAATAAAAGAATTCTTATGTTCCCAACCAGTACTGGAAATATTTGATAATAATTTACCTATCAAAATCTATACAGATGCATCTTTAGAAGGTATTGGGGCGATATTAAAACAGACACAACCAAATGGAAAAGATAAGCCAGTGGCATACTTTTCAAGAAAACTAAATGAAGTTCAAAAGAGGAAAAAGGCTATATACTTAGAATGTTTAGCGATAAAAGAAGCTGTTAAATACTGGCAACACTGGCTCATGGGGAGACAGTTTACTATATACTCAGACCACAAACCTCTAGAGAATATGAATATAAAAGCTAGAACAGATGAAGAATTGGGAGAGCTGACTTATTATTTGTCTCAGTATGATTTTGTAATAAAACACATACCAGGTAAAGAAAATGGAGAAGCAGACTGCTTAAGCAGAAATCCGGTGCTAGAATCAGAAGATAACACTGAGGATTCATTAAAAATAGTAAATTTAATCAAAATAGAGGATATATTGACGGATCAAAAGAACAATGAAACAATCATTAATCAGAAAAAAAATTTAATAAAAAATGATAATATATACTATAAAAAAATAAAGAAAAACGAAAAGATTATTCTATCGGAAAATTTTAGCAAAAGCCTCATAAAACAAGTGCACGAAGATCTATGTCACATTGGAATTAGACAATTACAAAGGAAAATTAGTCCAATATATACTGCGAAGAACTTAACAAAAAATATAACAAATGTTTGTAAAAACTGTGAAACATGCCTAAAGAATAAATCGAGAAGTCAATTAAAATTTGGATTAATGTCACAACTAGGACCAGCAACAAAACCGTTTGAAATAATGTCTATTGATACAATTGGTGGTTTTGGTGGGTGCAGATCTACCAAGAGATATTTGCATCTGCTGGTAGACCACTTCACAAGATATGCTTTCATTCTAACCTCAAAAACGCAAGTTGCAAACGATTTTATAAAATTAGTAAATAATGTACTAATAACAGATAAAATCGGAATGATTCTTACAGATCAATACCCCGGTATAAATTCAAAAGAATTTAAAACGTTCCTAAAGAAGAATAATGTACAATTAATTTTTACCGCTGTTAATACACCGTTCTCTAATGGATTAAACGAAAGGCTAAATCAAACCTTAGTGAACAAAATGCGATGTAAAATGAATGAAAAGCAAGAAAAGAAAGCCTGGACAAACATTGCGAGAAATTGTGTGGATAAGTACAATGAGACAGAACATTCAGTCACAGGCTTTGCTCCGAAATACTTACTGGATGGTACAAATGTGACCGCCTTGCCGAGTGAATTGAAGATAAAGATTAAAGAAGATAATTGGAATGAGGATAAAAAACTAGCATTGCAGAATACCATACGATCCCACAATTATAATAAAATAATATTTGATAAAAACCGAAGGCAGTATGAATTAAATGTAGGAGACAATGTGTATATAGAGAATGGAAACAGACTTAATAGGAAAAAGTTGGAGGAACTTAAAATCGGTCCATTTGTGATTATAGAAAAAATTTCAGATTCAATCTATAAAATCAACACAGGAAGCAAAAAGACAGAATCAACTTTATTCCATATTACTAAATTACAGCCAATAAGAACAGAACATGAAGATGTGGATAGGCATATAATATAAATAAGAAAAACTAGCAACTGTTTATGTAATACGCTTTTAGTATACTCTCCTGGGAGGGGGAGATGTAAAGAAACGACATTTCATATTTGCCATGCTTCGCAGCGCCATAGTCTCTGGTCGTGTCGCGATTGTCTATGGACGTCTTGACACAACGCCACGTTAATGCGTATAAATTATTAAAAGAGAAAAGTTGTTAAATAATTACTTGAAATATCGTTTCTTTAATTTCAGGTAAATAATTTTTAATGTTATACACAATCGTGTAATGTTAGTATAGTTAAATATTAATAAAAATACTCTTTAATTTCAGTTATTGAAACATTTGGTTTTATTTACAACAAAGAAAAGTGTCTACTAAAAAAACTGCGCCTAGTGTCTTATATATATATATTACTAGCTTTTACCCGCAGCTTCGCTCTCTTTTAAATCATTAAATAAGTATCAGAGATCATTTCAATAAAAATGAATCAATATTATTCCAAACAGTTGAATCTATAGTCAGTTAGAAACTATAGTAAGAATTAAATTTAGTTTTTTAATAGAAAGTATCCTATGTTACTTGTAGTACCTCCAAAAATATGTGTACAAAGTTTCATGATGATCGGTTAAGTAGTATCGGTTAAAACGTAACAAACAAACTCACATTCACATTTATAATATTAGTAGGGACTAAGAATAATATATAATATGGTTTTCGATTGTCCCACACTAGGCATTGCCTGTCACGTGGAACCCATCACTCACTTACAAAACTTTGATTACAATTCTAAACATTATAAAAATTTAATAAATTGAATAAATCTTTACTTCGTTGTTATACATGTATTGTTTGCCAATAGGTGATATATTCCCGGAGTTATATACGACAGCAGCAGTTGATGATGAAGAGGACCAAGAAGACGAAGAAGGAGAGAACGAGATAGAGGAATGTGAGCCGTCTCCCTCGCCAGGGCCCGCTCTACCAGCTCTGCCTGCACCAGCTCCCACTGACAGCCCCCATGAAGACTCCTTAACTAATATCGATTCGCAATATTACAGGTACGCTTTTTTGTTAGATCAATCATTCTCAAAGTGTGTTCCGCGGAACCCTAGGACAAAAAATACCTACCAAAGGGAGATTATAAGGTTACATCCAAACATTACGTAATATTACATTGCAATATGATTATTCATAAATACATATAAATCAGTTTTTTATAATTATATTAAGGCTTTTTCCATCGGCAAAAAAAATTGATAACCGCCGTGTTAGATAACTGCGGCAATTTCAATATAATTAATTGTTTCAGGCGTTACTTTGTGGAAATCCATATTAAAGGAAATTATTTAAAATTATTTTGCTTATAATTCCCGCTACATTAGGTCGATGAAGAAAAATAACCTCCACCAACATTCAATAATTTGTCTCGACGCGTTTCGCCACTTCGCTTCGACGACAGCAAGCATAGCGAAAAATTAGTCGTCGAAGCGAAGCCGAAGCGACCACACGTATCCTGATGATGCCACGTGAAGTATAAACAAATTATTTAAAATAATTTGTTTATATTTATTTTGTTAAATGTTCTCAAATGTTTTTTTTCATTCGCGCGTACTTGATATTTGCTTGAACTTTGGAAAGACATATTGAAACCTATTAAATATAAAACATATATCTCAATGCTTACACATTTAAAATAGGTGTCGGCATTTACTGAAAAATTTAATTATATTTTCAAATAAATAAACACGGTTTACTTTAGGGAGTAAGCTAGTGAAAGCGTAACGAGACACAAGTAAAACGGATCCGTTAGCAATCGGGATCATGAATTTTTACTAACGACTAAGGAGCACCAGCGATCTATCAAATGAACGAAAGATCGAGACGTTCGAAAATTAACAAAAAGTATCTAAAATATTATAGTTCCAAATCCGCACGCGGTGGCGCTGCTCAAATTTCCATACAAATCTCTTGAAGCGAACTCGGTTCGAATGTCAGACTAAAATTCGTGATAAGCCCACTGCTTAGAGATCGCATTGTAGTTTTAACATTAGTGCGCTCATATGTTAGGACCTATGTTACTATAAAAAAAACATTATTTAGTGTAATGTATGCAGGTGTTTGTTTTGTCTTTGTCATTGTTACATCGGTCGTTTGCTCCGTCGCCCTCCATTCTCAGGTAAAGATTTATAGTTTTGTTTGTTCTCTCTGTATAATTCGGTTAATGCGTTCGCTTGTTTATGAGTGGAATTATGTTTGTTTCTTGTAATAAATTACTTTCTAATTTATTATTTATTCAGTTAACAAAGTTTAGACGTTCGT